>APFE030890858.1:45460-113888 GCA_000404065.3 Pinus taeda | reverse complement strand
AGAGTATCTGCAGAAAGAAACTATCACACACTTACACACTTGACAACAAAGTAAATGGGTGAATCTTGTGAGGAAGGTGGGCCCAGTCCCTCTCACAAGATTCCCCAGAACACGAAGAATAGCTTAAATGCTCAGAATGTTCTTCTATTCATCTGTCAAAAGATTCGAATACAATAAAGTTCAGACTTGCTGATGTTTCTCACAAGTTTCACTTACAGACCATCCTCCTTACTAATGTAGATGTCTCCTCTTTATAGAGGAGACATCTATTACAATAGATTGTTACAGTTCATTCGGTTAACCCATTCAATAAAAAATAAGAATTACAGAAATGTTGTTGCAATAGTATGATAATATTTTCTTTGTTTAGGTTCTGGCTGTTACACAGCTGGTAACCATCTTTGACCGTCTTCTTGGAATTCTTGCATTCCTTCGCCGTTTCCCCATACTATTCTGGTTTTAAGTCCTGGTAACTGTGTTCTACCCGCTTTAGACAGCTGCTTGATCATCCACGTCAGCGTTTCTCAGATAGTTGCCGTCGTTGTTCCCAGCTGTTGCAAAATACCCCGCTTTAGATGGTTTCTGTTGCTGACTGTAGCAACTGTGTAGTTGCTGCTTCTGGTGTTGCAGCAACTGCGTAGTTGCTGTTTCTGGTGTTGCAGCAACTATCGGTTATAATTCCTGTGGGCTTAAGACAATTACTTGGCAACTTAGTCAGCTTTCCAAAGATAAATACAAAGATACTCACGAATATGCAATGAACAATTAAACATATAGATATGCGGGAAGTTACTTCATACCTTGGGGTGATTAAGTCATTATGTAATCAAAGCTTATAACTTGTGACTGAAAAGGATAATATTATGATGAAAATATAAGGTCAAAATTGGTCAATTCTGGGTCCTAACAGGTAGCATAAAAGTCAAAAACTTTAGGATCATCAAAGAAAACCTTAGTAATTACATCAACAACCTCCATAAAATTTACAAGAAAACACTAGAGGTATGCCCCCAATATGCAACTCTCAGGACCTCCCCTTCAAACTTATTCTAGCTTGAAGAAACATTGAAAGTGCATGAAAGAAAAAAGTTTTATAAGCCAAATTTAATTAGAGTAGCCTTGGCCATAGTTTATAGTTAGCTTCAACTTTCTCCAAAGGACACCAACACATGTGAAAGGAAGATGACACAAAAAGGAAATAACTCGATAGGGTAGGTCGAGGTTGCTTACTCATTATATAACATGGATCATGATGTTGTATGTGGTATCCATCTCACTTAGTGCACTAAGCCCTTAACCTCGACAAATGACCACTTAAGTGAGGCCCCTCCAAGTTTATTTTTGTATTAAAGTCTAATTTAAACACCAAGGAGGCCCTGCTAATGCTATAGGAGGTCGACCCATCCAAAACATTTTCAAAACAAGCCGCTACATGAAGCTACAAGATTCTATAGACAATAGCTACACGGAGTTGTTAGAGTGCTACAGGAAGCCAAATTTTTCCCAGAAAAAAACCTTAAGCCTTGAGAAACAAGGAAGAATCATCAAAGGAAATGTAAATGAAATTTCTCCTCACCAGGATTTGGTATAAGTATTCATGAAAACATTTATATTATCATAAAAAGGAACTTTGTAATTTACAGTTTAAATTTCAGTAAAGGTAGTTGTTGAATCGGCTAAGCATTTTATGAAGGATATGGTGTGTTGAACAATATTCTCCTCTCTCCACATTCATCTAGGCACTCAATAGCCTTGTCATAGAAATATCTCTTAGTCCTATGATTGTACAACCAATCCATGCCCAACAACACATTGTATGATCCCAACGGAAACACATTTAGGTTTTCTAATGTAGAGATATTGTTCAACTCAAATGCAAGGGATCTTACCCAATGATGAACTCTTTTCTTGGTATCTGTAGCCAACTGCACCAACCAAGACTCTGCATGAACTTCTTTAATCAAACAACACTTATCCACCAAGTCAGGATTGATATAATTATAGTTAGATCCAGGGTCAATCAAAATAGAAATAAATTTATCACAAATATTACATTCCATCTCGATAATATATGCCTAATGATCAACTTTCCTATTATCCAATGATGCATAAATCCGAGGAATTCTCTGACCAACATCCCTAACTATATGTGCCTCCTAAGCACTATAAATATGAGGTCTGTCGCCCTGATGGTGTGGAAAATATTTCCTGTGATGGTCCTTGCCATAAGTCCAAAACTGCAAAGGATTCCTACCATCACCCTTGTTCTTATCCCCAAATTGAGACCCCTGTCCTCTATCAAATGCATTCTCCTTTTTATTTGCATCATGAGGTATTCCTTACTTATTATCCCACTTTCCTTTAGTCTTGACATTCCCTTTCCAACCTTGCTTAGGCTCTGACTTATGATTAGACTTCTCATAACAGTATTTCAACTCCGAGTTACTTCCTCCAACATCCAAGGCTCATCATACTCAATCTGATCCTTGAATCCCAATGAAAATCCACTAACGAATATTTGAACCTTCATCTTCTCATCTTGAATATATGGCACATACCTCAACAGCTCCATAATATTAGTTGTATACTCTTCATGTGTGATAGATCCCATATTCAAATCATACAACTCATTAACCTTACTGTCATATTATCTCTCTAATAAGTACTTCTTCCTAAAGAGTCTCTTAAACTCATTCCAACTCAACTACTATATCTTGATGCCTCTCACACACTTCACATATTCTCACCATATGTCCACTTTTCCCTTGAGACTAAAAATGGCTATCCTGACTTTCATATTCTTTATATAATCTTGCATCTCAAATAACTTATTCATCCCAATCATCCATGCTTCTGCATCTTCCAGTTTCTTCATCTCTCCTTCAAAGGTAGGAGGCTTGCCTTTCTTGAACTCATATGGCAAGTACTGCTTCTCACTCCTCCTATAAGGATGATAATGATGATGACCATGTTGTATATCTAATACAAAAATAGAATAGAACCCATAACCACTACCTCTCATGTCAAGTGTATCTAACCCTCTTCCACCTCTGACTGTGTCATCCCTATCATACATGTGACCTCATTGAGACCTGCTACCATATGCCCCATTTGTCCTTTCCTCATACCCACAATTGATCTATGGTTATCCCTATCTCTACAAATATAATAAGCTCTAAAGTATCACTACATTAACCTCTACTTGCTTCTCTTATGCCTCAGAAAGCCTTTCATATGACTGAATTATCCTATCATTATCCACCTTACCACTTCTAATCTTTTCCTTCAAACTTCTTAAGGTATCTTCTATGTCAAGAGAGTATTCATCTCTTTATTTCTCATGTGATTTGTGAGTAGAGTGATGTGAACTATGGTCCACCATTCTTCTAGACATCTATCGTCTTGTTCTTCCTGCAAGCATACCATGTCAGATAACCAAATATAAACATAATCAACATACCTTAGTGAAGTTTAGGGGAGGCTAGCTTGTTTGCAAAAATTAATCCATATTAGAATAATATATATATAGCATCAACGTATCAATCATCATGACATGCCAACATCATCAACCTCTACATTATGACACAACTACAACAATGAACGTCATGAGAAATAACCAACATGCATGCTTAATAAAAACATAAAAATTTGGACATGCATACATAACAATCACACCTAGCCCATCCAATCCAAGTATTTGAACCTGGAATCTCTGATACCACCCTATATCACCCTCCTCCAACATTTATCTAATTTCACCGGCCTACTAGGGTAAACATGAGACGAAGAGTTACTATCACATGACTCAACCTCCAAGCTCCAGTTATGGAAGTGGAGCCTACAAACTAACAACTCACAACATACCTCACGGTTACAAGACACCTAAGGGAAAAAGGACCACCCAGGTGACCAATCCCTAAGTTTTCACAGTTTTTCCACAATATTAACACCCAATCACATGCATGAAAAGTACAGGGTGCAATTATAGGCCTTCAAATCCATGCAGAACAGTGCCTCCATGTAGTTGTGACCCAAATTTCCTAGTTTAGAGGGTGCAGTCTCGAGATTTGAGCCACATTTCTAGGCCAACCTACAGACCACTACCTAGAAATTCATGTAACTTCCTAGAATGATAAGTAACATGATGAAAAAATTAATCATATAGAATTTGAACAAAATTTGACCAGTTCATACCTAATACATAACAAACATTTCGTCAAACACATGGAAAACATATGAGCTACAGCTCATGAATGCGAATCTGATCATAAGGTCTTAAAATCCATCTTATAATCATCAAGAAGACTTTATGCCCTCTCCACATCACTACAATAACACTCATTAGTCCATGCATTCATCATCCATTCAATATATTATCAAAACATGTGAGGAGACATAGATAGAATACCTCATATAATCAACATAAAACCATCTTATAACCAGAACTGAAACCATGGAAAATTAGTCATAACATAACCATCAGAATCAACAAATATGCTCATAGATAACAATAGGAAAATACTTCATATTAACATATGAAAATACCAACCAAGTTAGGGACTTCCATGTACCACCCGACCATAGATTGGGCTAAACCAAATATTTATTTCATCTAATCACCCCCGCACCATATTCCAAGCATGAATGTGGAATATCATTGAATAAACAAAAAAAAAACCAAAACAGGGCTTTAAGAGGCCAAACCACCTCAACCCTCAACAATAGTGATTCCATTTCTACGGTTGGAAATCACTAACATCAACCAAATTGGTCTCTACACAAGTTTCCTAGGGCTCCATGAACTAGTAACACAATCCACAACCTTCTAGGGATCCATAGAATTTGTCCAACTCGACTTTAGGGACTAGTAACTTAACCCACCAAGGGCTCAAGAGTGTTTGTCCCAACTTAGGCTTCAGGACTAGTAACTAAACGCAAGTTGTTCCGAGGCTTCTAAAGTGTTTTTTCCAACCCACGACCATAAGAAACATGAACACCAATAAAAGAACCCGCAACACCATGCTTATCTAGGAAATGGCAAGGAAAGGCTAAAGCCATTGTCAATCCATTCAATCCTCCATGTCATTGAAAACACATATCTAGATAATCACATGCATATGCCATGCATCCAAAAATCAATAAGGAGATTATAAATGCAACCTGGTACTCATAAATCAGTCCAACTGTAGTTTTTGATCCCGTTGTCTCCTTATGCTTCCTTCCCTTCATTTTTCTTCTTTCTCCAATCCACGTGAAAACTCTAATGCTCCAAGCATGCTCCAAGAATGCTCTAAGTGTGAAAGAGTATGAGAGAGAAAGAATGAACAATGGTTCCAAGTTAGAAACTGTTAAAAGGCTATGTATTAATCCTCATAATCATTTTTATCATTGAGGCCTTGGTTTTCTTCATTTTCCTTCATTTTTCCTCTAATTTCCTTCTCATGCAAATGTGTGTCCCTTCACCTTCCTTTTCTCCTATTTTCCTTTATTTTCATAATTAAATGCCAGTAAATGCCTATTTTCCTTTTCCAATTCCTTTGCTAATTTTCATAGACATTTATTATCACAAGTGATACCCATCACTATGTTTTTATCAATGTTCATCTTGGAATATGTGCCCCATGACCTTGATCTTATTGTATTTACATGGAAAATCAACTAGCGGTTGTTACAATCCACTTAGTACCTATGGTACAACATCAACATCAACATCAACTAGTCACCATTATCTAGTCAGTTCCTTAGCATCATGGTATCTATACTAGTCCTTATTTACCATCACAAGACTAGTGCACATAGTCGAGATGAAACTCCAAATGGCCTCAACCCCGGCCAAATGCCAAAACATGTTATCTCTAAACATAATTATGATTATTTCACTCAAATATCTAAGCAACTCTCTCTAAATAGATAGCTAAGCACTTATCTCAAATATTCAAGTGGATCTCTCAGAGATCCAAGCAACTCTCTCATAGATTCAAGCAGGATCCTAAGAGGCACCAACTAGCCTCTATCAGACCATTCTCCCAAATTACAACCATAATACTTGAAATAGGGAGAATGTCTTTCTATTTGATCATTCTTCCTAATTCCATTCAGTGTACTTGATACATGGATAACATCCCTAATTCTGATTAGAGTCCATGATAGGAAGAATGTGATCCATGATGCTACCTAATCTATCAAATCATTCTCCCTAATATTGGTTAATGTACTTGGCACAAGGATAACATCCCCAATTCTATGAGAAACCCTATCCGTGATGCAATCATCATCCTTGCTTCTTCTTAAGCAGGGAGGAAATTTCCACAAGCCCAATCTTGTCAAAAAGGTGTAAAAACTTCCCTCTAGAAAGAGGTTTTGATAGAATATGGACTATGTACTCATCAGCAGAGATATACTCGAGCTTCATTGCACCTATAATTTATCATCATACAATCATGAAAGTTCCTATGAATCCATATTACTTCTCAATTTGTGAATCCAACTGCAATATACTCATCCTCTGCCATACAGGATGACTTTCTCATTCATTATAACCAGGCCAAAACTCAAGCTAAATCTAGGAATCCTTGTAGCTTCGTGTGATCCATAATCACAGTTGCATAGGTTTTCAATCTCATTCCTAAGGTTTCTTTGACTCTAGCAAAGATTGATTTAGTTGACTAACCTTGGCCTTCATCTTTGATCCCAAAGCCAAAAATTTAGATTATTGCTTTCTATAGAGAGGCTTACTCCTATATGTTGAGCATAGAGACTTCTATAGCACATTGATCAATGTCATGCCTTCTTGTGAAATTGTGTCCTAGACATATCATAGACCATAAGTAATTGTTAGTTGGCCCCTTACTATCACCATTTTATATTTTGAGGCCATAATTTTTGGAAAAAATCACTAGTTTATGCAGGATTTGAACCTAATATAAGGTGCCTATATCTTTAGCTTTGCTAGCAAACAAAGATAAAATCATATTATTGCATAGGTTTAGATGTGATCTTCAACTTCATTGCCTCACCAAAGCTCTGATACCATGTTGAAAAAAATAGAGTGCAATGGATACACAAACTATTTTTAAAATATGGTAATTACTTGTGAATATATATTATAGTTCTTTTATCTTCATCAAGCAATCACATTTCAAAAACTAAACTAATAACCATGAAAGGAAAGTAGAGATCAAAATTGTGAAAACTTAGGATATGTGAGATCACGCATGTAAGAGAGAAAGAGATATGTGAGTGATAAGTGAATATGTAAAATGAAAATTTTCAAGTGTATTTTATACTCAATATACCAAAAAGGCATGTCCCTTTGTAAATTAGATCATGAATCTTCGTAAATTAAATTCCAGTAAGTCTGTGCATTTACATTTTTACTCATTATTTGTTAAAGTGTTGAAGAACACATAAATAATGGTGGGAAGTAACTCTAGGTAAGTATATTTACTTACATCTTGTGCATTATCCCTTCTTTTATGCACATACTTGCTTAAGTTATGGAGGGTAGTGACTTATGGTAAATATGTTATTTACATGAGTATGAGCTATTTTCAAGGATCATAATTTTAGGTGGTTTTATTGATTTCTTTTCTTTTTATTTTCTTTCTTCTAATTAAAATTTTAAATTGATTTTTTTTTTTATATAGTATTATAAATACATCAAGGATTATGAAGGTTGACCATAGCTACATTATTCAATAAATGCATGCTTACTTGTAGTTGGTTCTGAGTTTTATTATTGTTAATCCCATAGCTACATGCAAAACTATTTCTTCCTATTGGATGGTCCTTTGGGTTTGGCTTATATATTTCCTCCTTGCTCCAATGAGACATGCATGGTCTACTCTTCAGATGAAAATCCAATTGCCTCATGCCTGAACAAGGAACTTCAAAAACCTTTGATAGGGTGATGAGTATAAAGTCCAAATAGACTCAAAGTCCAAGACACAATGTATCCCAAAAATTAGGGAATGTTGACCTAAAATTTAGAATCTTGTCTTTTTCTCATGTTGTAACAATATGACTAGTAAGCCTCAAGTTGGTAGTATGAGTTTGATTAATCGAAAATATAATGAAATTGGGGTTGAGTCAATTTTTAACTCAATCTCTACTTTTGCAGTCATTGCTTACTCCACAACTATACTCATGCTTGCAAAGAAGGAAATCAAGAGTATGAGGGGTAAATATTCCATTAAAATAACTTGAGACATGCATAAGGTATTAATCCCTTTGAAATTCATGCCATTTTAGTGGGCCAGACCACAACAAGAATGGAACCCTGGTGGGAAACTTTGTCAATCTCACCATCAACTCATTTTTCAATCGACAAATTTCATTCTTTGTTATGATATAACACTATTCAAAATAGTGAGTTTCATTTGAAAATCTATGTAATGTAGTGGAAACCATTTGAAACTTTCCGCCTCTAAGTGAATCCAGCATGCAACAATCTCCATTTATGGTTTCAAGCTAATTTTTAAAGTGAAATTTTGTTCTTAGTAGATGTGAGACATGATTTTGTTGCATCAATTATTTGTGTGTAGTTTTCTATATCAAAAAACAATCATTCTTTTGTTTCCAATTGGAATTTGTTCTTTACAACATAAATTATTGACTACAACTACATCTTTAGTTGTCTAAGATCACAAGCCATATCGTGATTCTCAATTGCTCTTTTGATGTTGAGGATATGAAAATTTTAAATTCTTGATACGTTGTTTTCCTTTCATGGATACTAAATAATCATCATTCTCTTTGGTTTCAGGAAATAAAATAGCAACAAAGTATGCTTCATCTTGATACAACATTTTCCTTTCATGGATATTAAATGCTCATCGTCCTTCTTGGCTAATATCTTCCTTTCATGGATACCTAATACCCATCATTCCTCTTGGTTTCAGGAGACGAGATAGCATCAAAACTATGGGTTCTTGCCCTCATTCCAAGAATGATACCAATCAAAGAATAACTTGACCTACAAGATGTGGAGAGGGAGACAACTTGGTGATCTGAAGATCAAAAAATAGGCTCAAAAATGAAAGTGTTCAGAATCTCCCAAAATCAACATCAAGTCGTAGTGTTAGTTGTCTCTGACATCGTATGGGGAAGTTATGGCATTATAAAGTTTTTGACCAATAGTTAAAAATTCAAGTCAAGGTTGACTGGCCTGCTAACTGGGCAGTCTGTACAACTTATGTCATCAGTTGACTGTGCAGGGTACGATTGGTGGTGAACCAATCAAATCATGATTTGTGGCATCATCATACATGTGTAGGTGGCACATTTCGATTGGTGGTTAAGTTTGAGGTGGTCCAATAAGTGGCTACCACGTGGCCCTATATGATTGGAAAAAAATTTTATAACGAGCCTAGGGGCCTCGGCAAGATTTGACCGCTAAACCTCCTGCACAACAACACAATTCTCTACCACCAAGCCACGACGTTTGTTCTTAACAACCATAGGTCATCGGTTATATTTAAAGTCAATTTGAAACAAGTGTGTTTAAATTGGAATGTTATGCTATTTTGGCTTGATGGTGAGTCCATTTATATGGGACTTTTGGGATGAGAATTTACATGTCATCCAGTATGTCTACAGTTGTGTCAAGAACTCACTTATACAAGTGTTTTGATGTGAAGCTTGTTTGTGAATTTAATCTTTGGTAAAGATTCTGCAGAAGATGACCATGGTAATGTGGACAAAGCTAAGCATGTCATTGAAAAAATGCAGCCATTGCATCTAAGAGTATAAGTGTTGATTAAGGACAATGAAGAAAAGTACAAAGAAATCTATGTTGAGCATAGTTACTTATGATTTCTAGGTGGAAAATCAAGTTTGGGTTCAATATAAGAAAGAGTTCAAGGTGAAGTTTGCTTAAGCTAAAAAAAAGATGGTTTTGGAAAGAATGCTCAGATTCCATCCATCGAATGTTTTGTTCTTGCTTGTTTAGAAGAATTGCAGCAAGCCACAATTCTTGTCAAGAAGATAAGTAATTCACGCAAAAGGCAGCCGGAGTACCTTGATTGGGACTTAAATGCACCAATTCAAATAGAACAAGAAGGAGATCAGGAAAATTAATGATATTTTTCCTCACTTATTTGATGATTGAAGCTAGACTTTTGGAGGTCCAAAAGTTCCTAGTGGGGAGGTATGGTCTGGAGATAAAAAATTAGGTTAAAAACTGAAAGTTCTTGGAATCACCCGAAACTAACGTCAAGTCGTAGTGTTCGTCATCCTTATTCAAACGACGCTTGAACTGGCTCAATCTGAAATCATATCAGGAAGTTATGGCTTTCTAATGCTTTTGACCAATAACTAAAAAGTCAACAACAGGGTTGACTAGGCTGCTGACTAGGCAATTTATATAACTGACATCATCAACTAACAATGCAAGGTACGGTTAGTGGTGGACCAATTAGGTCTTGAGACGTGGCATCATCGTATAGGTGCATCTAGCACATTTTGATTTATGGTTAGGTTTGAGGTGGCCCAATAAGAGGTTGCCACATGGCCCAATCGGAGGGTGCCACGTGGCCCTCTATGATTGGAATTTTTTTTTATAACTAGCCCAAGGGCCTTGGCATTGTTCAACCCCTAGATATCCTTCATAACAACATAGTGCTCTACTGCTAAGCCATGATGTTGGTTCTTAAAAACCATAGGTCATCAGTTATATTTAAAGTCAATTGGTTCAACGTTTGGGAGGAGGGGTTTAGCTATAAGCACTAGCCCTTGGTCACACTACCATCATATTCCCACAACATGGGCAAAAGGGAGTGGGGTTGGTCACTTGGCCCTAGCCTGTGGACCTATCAACACCCATAGGACCCTTGGCGGTCAAGCAGGAGGTGTGTTGGCGGAGAGGGTGAGGATTAAGCCCCAGTCTTGGTCACATGCGCTCTCCACAGGACCATGCAGAAGGTTAGGTGGAGGGGTCAGGCAGATAAGCCCTGGCCCCCAATTCTTGTCAAATGGTTATGACCACTGGAGGAAACAGTTAGAAGAAAAATCTGGCGAGGGCAGGATGTTAGACCTGCCCCCTCACCCATATTGCCATGATGTGACCCTATCCCAATAGAATAGCAACTAAGACAGTGGGGGCAGGCGCTTAGCCTCAACCCCTCGCCACATTACATTTATATGACCCTAATTTGGCATTTAAGGGTTATTGGTGAATTTAAACAAGTGAAAAAATGCACCTTTTCTGATAGGAATCTTGCCAGTGCCAGGTGAAATTATCGCTCAACAAACTGTGTAAACGGTGAAATCTTTGTGCAGTTAGCAGGTTTTGCTAATTTGCAGGACATATAACAAAGCTAGCTTGGAGAAGCATGTATTGCTCAGTTTTTAACCTTTTTGAGCTCAAGAAGAGCCTAGATAGGTATTTTTGAGTGTTGTGGACTCAATGGCATCCTCAATTTTATGCTTTGAGGACTACATGATGGAATTTTTGCAGATTCATGTCCTTTAGTGCCAAAGACAGTCAGAGTTTTGCAGCAAGTTGAACACAGTTTTTAGCATGGAGAGAGTTTAGTCATAGGTTTTCCACCTTTCTAGTTTCATTTGCAATAGTTGTTAGTTCAATAGAGAAACTATTTTCAGCCTTTTCTCAATGTGCTCATGACAAAAACTCTTTTCAACACTTCATTGTGAGCTATTGTATGTTTTGTGCTTGGATTTCAAGTGGAGTAAAAGGACCTATTATGAGAGTGTCCTTTTTCTGTTGACATTCATGATTTGTTGTAGGGATTCATATTTTTGAGTGAGATTCTTTATAGGAGAATGTTTATTTGTAGGAGAAACAAGACATTCTTCTGTCAACAATTTGTGATGTACTCATTTGCTGCTAAAATCAATATAGCAGGCCCAGTTAGTGGAGCAGCGCCTAGAGATGTAGCATAGGAGGGGTGAACTTCGTTATCAAATTCTAGTTTCTTCTCTTCATATTTATCATCTTGAGTTGCATATGGATTTGTTTATCTTTTAATTTCATGTGAAAACTTAGCTCACCATCTTTGAAGAGGTTGTGAAACTCATTTTATCTTTAAAGACCCATTTTGTTTTAACTTGCAAAGTGTCAGAGGACGATTAGGTTTTTGTAGGGAGTTGTTCTCCCATTTTCAAATCACTTGGGGACTTGACCTAATGAGCTAAGCTTATAATTTGCACCAATCAACCATTAAAGCTAACCCATCATGCTATTAACACTTAAAATGTAATATTGAATTCACGGTGAAATTGGCTACTTTATTTTTTGGCAGATAGAGAGTATCTAAAAAACATTGGTATTCCATATTTTGTTTTTGATGAAAATTTTCAATATCTCATTTACTTCTCTCATATTTTTATATTAGAAACTTATTATGTTGGGACTATATTTTTTTGTCGTAATTTAGAAAAGAACCGGTTGTTTTTCTTGCATTCATGCTTGCCAACAATGTCGATAGTGCCAATATCTTTTCTTTATCTTATAATTTGACTTCCATAACCAAGTAGGTGTGGTATCAAGGGGAATTTGTTGTCACTTTTCCAAGGGATATCATTTAGAACTCAGACATGGTAAAATATTTCATTTTGTTTTTCGTAATCTTCTATTTTTTAGAAAAAATGAAATACAAATATTAAAGGAATACAAATAATAAAGAACTCAAAAATATTATGAACAATCAAGTTTCAATTGTTTTTTATAAAGAAATGATCATAAAATGACATTGCTTCGAAATAGTTGTATGTAGTGACACTCCCCATCAAAATTAAACAATTTGAAAATAATAAATATTTTTTATAATTTCTATTTAAATAAAACTAAATATTTTAGAAAAATTCACCAATCATTTTCCCTTCAATTCATCTAGGCGACATTTTAATCTTCATATATATAACTTTACCATGTTGTCCTTTTCTAAACATCTAGCAACTACTAATTTTTTTATTTGTAAATATAATATTATAAAATATCATATTTTATACTAAATTTATTTCATTACAAAATTCATTTAAAATTAAATACACATTAACTCTCATGTCATGTATATTATTTTTGTAATGTATTCTTCTGATTAACAATTTATGATTTTTTTCACCGTATTTGACTTTAGTTCATTTGTGAAATATTGTTATGACCATTGAATCTTTGACTTTAGTTCGTTTGTGAAATATTATTATGACCATTGAATCCTTTCTCTAATTGTTTTTATATATGCTTCGGCAAAACAATATATTAGAACTCAAACTTTGATACAGTTCAACCTTTTAATTCAACATGAAGTTGTTATATTTATTTGTTATTAAAAATTAGTTTTATGAAGACACGTGGATGTCATAGATCAACATAAACCAACCATTGCATGTGAAATGGTTATGACAACCATCACAACACAGATTCTTAAGCGATGAAAGCAATCTTATATTTAAAAATCTCACCATTAAAGACAATAATACTTCACTACTACAAGAGGCATAAGAGGCCCATATATAGATAGATAGACCATCACTTACAGTACTACAACGCATTTTCAAAGGTTTCTTGAGAGTAGTTTGACCAATCTCATCCCATAGGCAGGGTAGCAAATCGAAATCTGAAATGTCCATCAATACTTTTGCAACTCTAATAGTTTTAGTTGATCATTTTAACAATGAATATTGATGAACCAGAAAAATTCACGGCCGTATTTGACGGGCAAAATCACAAGTGACGTCAAATTCCATCTCTGCTGATGGGCCATAGCAAAAGGGACTAGGATTCTACTGAATTTAAGAAAAAAATTCTATCTTAATTGATTGAAATTGAACATATTTCACTAGAAGATCTGGAAGCATTCTCAAGTTCAGCGGATGAAATCCAGGGCAACGGTGGATTAGTCACATCATCTCCATTTCCTTACAACATTTGAACGACTCTGCTCATACAAGGACGATCTTTATAGTCGCACTGAATGCACCACAACCCAATTTTGGTGAGTCTGATGGCCCTCACTTCATCCTCTGCTTCCATTTGTCTGTCACTTCCTTCCCTTCTCAATCTCATACCTAGCTTGCCACTTTTAAGTACCTTGAAAGCCCACTCGGGAAAGTAAAACTGAATGGAGAGGCTCACCTTCCAGCCGAAATTATTTCTTCCCCCAACAATCTCAGGCAAAAACATTCCAAAACTATAAACATATGATTTATCGGTGAGGGGACATATCCCGGTGTCCCTCTCTCGCCCGTCATTGATACATGGTCGTCTCCTTTGGCGCAAAGTTTTGCGAGACCAAAATTAGAAACTTTTGGCGGGAAGTCGGCATCCAGCAATATATTATGGGGTTTGATGTGAAAATGTATAATGCGTTTGTCGCAATCCTCATGTAAATATGTAATTCCACGAGCAGCACCCAAAGAAATTGTATATAGTTGTTCCCACATTAAGACTTCCCCATTCTCTTTTTGGCCAAATATAAACTTCTCTAGAGACCCATTAACCATGTACTCATATACCAATGCACTTGTAAATCTTTCAAGAAGATACGCCAACATGCGAACCAGATTAAAGTGATATACGCATCCAATATTGGCCACTTCATTCATGAATTGGGTCTCACTATGCCTGTGCCGATGAAGAATCTTGACAGCCACTAGAGAGCCATTCCAAAGCTTCCCTTTATACACCACACCAAAACCTCCTCTTAATTTTTCAGCAAATTTGTTTTTGATCTTCTTGAGTTGAGTGTGTGAGTATCTGATATGCATTTCAAAAGCATATTCCCATAGGAATTTTAAACAACATGGAATCACATTTGTTGACTTCTGAAGCTTCCCTTTATACACCACACCAAAACCTCCTTCTCCTAATTTTTCAGCATAGTTGTTTGTGATCTTCTTGAATTGAGAGTGTGAATATCTGATAGGCATTTCGAAATCATATTCCCATAAGAATTGTAAACAACATGGAATCACATTTGTTGACTCATTGTCCAAAATGACTTCTTGCTGACCTCAACCTAATCCTAATGAACACATGGAGTCAGAGAGAGTCCAAGTGCCCTGAACTTAACTCTATTGTAGCGTGTCCTTTTGGAAATATTGTGAAATTGGATGGAAAGTACCAATTTTAAACAATGTGTTAGAAATATTTCAAAATATTTCTAGAATTTGTAATCAAGATATAAGGTCAACATAACGAAAAGAGAAAGAGCATGGTATAAGGCCACCATAACAAAAAGAGAAAGAGCATGGAATTTGCATATAGAAGTTTTAAAATGTCCAACACTAAAATCTGAAATTGAATTAAGGATGTCCATGAACGTGGAGGAAATGGCATGGAATTGCGGTGAAATTGGTACTACGATGAGTTTGGAGGCTAATATTCTTTGAGTACCTTTTCCATATTGGTGATATGGACAATTCATGGCAATGGGTAAAAAATTGTAGGAGAAGAAGACAATTGTTTAACTTTGCAAAGAGATTATTCATTTGCAAATTATCATTGTTGTCTTGCAAAAAGAAAATGTAACATTTAAATATCATTTCAGAGCATTTGTATTGAGAAATCAAGAAGGTTAATGATCTCGAGTTAATCATGAATAAGTATTTCTAAAATTTGTAGACAAGTTTTAGGAAACGATTGACCACCTTGATGATTTGGAGAAGGAAGTTGTGTCTTTGTCTGACTTAGAAGATGCAATTTTTAGGAAGTAAATTTGCACGTTGGAGGAGAAAAATAGACAACTAGTTATAAAGGTTTGTTATTTAAAAGCCTTGATGGAATTGCTTCATGAAGAACTATATCAAAATCTTAAACAAGATTAGGATGCCTTGTCACAATAGCTTGTTAAGAAGGATGATGTCATTCAAGATTTGCAAGAGTGCAAACAACACCTTCAGTTAGAAGTTAGTCACATTTAGAATGCTCAGAAGGAGAATACTATTGTCGAGTTGTCATGCTCACCTACTGATGTTGATAATGGTTCTTTTATTTCACCTAGCTTTGAAAAATACATCATCAGTGTTCGGTCTCGTTTGCTAAGAAAAATGGGATATACCATAAGAGGATTTGGGAAGAATGGATAGGGCATCGTTTAACCCTACATTGTAGATATCAAGCACATGTTTTGGATATGATCTTGTTGCTACCCCATTACCTACATCCAGCTTTGTTGGACTCAAGAATTGTCATTTGTTGGTAGAGGAATTTAGACTAAGGTGTTGGAAGAATATTCTCATGGTAATTGTGATAAATAGATCGATGACATGGTTGTTAATGTCATCCCACATGGCAACATTGTTGCACTCTAAAACAAAGATATATCAACATTCTCATCAAAGGAACTCACACAAGCATCAACATTCTTGGTCACATAGTAGCGTTGCACTAAGATCATTGCAAAAGAGACATGAAATCATAAACCATGGACCAACACCAACCATCAAGATCCATCGTAGTTGGATCAATGGATGCTCGTGGAATCATGTGAACAAATGTTTCTAGAATTCATATCATTGTGTCTAATTAGTTGTGTAGTCATATAAAGTTCTTCTTATTAGTTGTTGATTTTCACTACTCCCTAAGTTGTGTTTTATGGGGGGAATTTGTTGATATGAGATATTATTGATTCTCGCTCCTCTCATTGTTGTGTTTCATGGAAAAAGTTAGCTGATGATAGATACTATTGTCATTGGTTTGTTGTTGACTGTTGTCAGTTCCTATGTTTCATCAACATGATGG
Organism: Pinus taeda; assembly: GCA_000404065.3. Classification (NCBI taxonomy): domain Eukaryota; kingdom Viridiplantae; phylum Streptophyta; class Pinopsida; order Pinales; family Pinaceae; genus Pinus; species Pinus taeda. The sequence goes on along the minus strand of APFE030890858.1, from coordinate 97,186 downwards.
TGACGATGTTCATACATTTTCATAAGTGTTGTTGTACTGTGTTTGAGCTCAACTTTCCATATAAGCCTCATTGTTTATTTGTTGGTTGATGGTGTTACTTTTGTTTGAAGCCTTTGTCCTGGTTCTTTACCATCACCTAGTTTCTATGAAGCATTTATGAGGAAGTTGGTAGTGTTTTCCTTTTTTGTGCCTTTGCGACATCTTCTACTTCATATTTCGACCAAACTCACTAAGGACTCATCGCTCTCATATTCACAATTTTGGTACTTCAGCTTATTGTACTTCTTGATTGGACTGAGCCTTTACTTTTGTCATTTAGTGGATTGTTCTAGGATCTATAGTTTCAACTCCATTATTATCTAAGCACTAACACCTTTCTCTCTATTAGAGAGGATTTTTTTCTTAATGGTTTTTCTCCTTGTCTCAGCTTATGAAAGTTTGTACTTGGGTAGCTTATCATGCCTCGTTGCTGGGACCAAATTTTATCTTTATCTTTACTCCCCATGTTTAGCTTAAGTGGGGTGTTAGAGTTTATGTTTTCCAACACTTCATTTCCCAATGAGATAACTATATTGAGTTGTAAGCTCACATAAGCATTTTTATCCTCCCAATTTTCATAGTTATCTTTAATTGACATTGAACCTCCTTTGTTACAATACAATAGAGATTTTATGTATACTTAAAAAAGAACATTACTAATAATACTAATACTTTTTGGTCAAATTCTAAATCAATCACATAATTTGATGTTTAAATAGTTATTAGTCCCTGCCTGGGACTATTAGCGATCGATAGATCGTTGACCGCCCATTAATTCATTTTTTGACCATATTTTTTTTGACGTTATCATCGTTTAACCAAAGTTTTAAAATGACAATTATTGTCTATCAAAATTTTAACCAAAGTTTTTGGCTGGGCAAGAAAGGACCTCTTATTGCAGGCTTCGCTTATTCCAATGCAAAAATGTAGTGACAAGTTATAGTTTATCCAAAGTCTGAAAAAATTGTAATGACAATGTGGTAACAAATTATAGTTTATCCAAAGTCTGAAAAATTGTAATGACATACATGAAACTTAGGCGCATGTAAATTTTATTATATAGCTGCCACGTCTCACCTCTCACTCAGCTGGCTACCACCGTCTGCCACCTCTTACCACTGCAACACCACATTATTTATTTGTTGTCCATCGACCCACTTGAGAGTACGTGAGGTGAGGTACGTGAGGTGAGGTGAGGTAACAAACAAACTTCCTGCTATGCCGCTCTCAAGGTGAAATTCTCGGGGTTTAGCTCGAAATATGTTGTAACCAGATTCTCCGTGAGTGATGCACACTGCAACATTTCTTGACGGAAATCTCTCGCAACCTATTTTCCATGTTGGGGAATGGTAATGCTTTAGGTAACCCTACATGTGAATCATTTCTTATCTTTCATACCCATATTGGGATTGCGCCATTCACATATTCCCTCTTACTGGTTATTGTAGTTATAATAACTTTACTAAGGTGATTTCCAGGTGTGTGGGCATCAACCCCTCTTACTGATATTTCAACAAGGTTCGGGTCGTGCTCTCCTATTGGCACGATATTTTTACCACTGAGGAATTTAATAGGCAAGGTGCATACTTGACTCCGGGGTTAATCTGAATGTTATCTTAGGCGTGCTTATCTAAAGCCTTTTATGTGTGTCTGTGGTTGAATTTGTCTTTGGCAGGGTTCTGAACCAAAAGCATGGAATGGTGGTGCTATGGTTGGCAGAGTACACAGACCGGTGCCCTCATTCCCATCTTCTATGCGTACAAGAACTACGATCTCCCCAAGGAAATTTGGTTGGCTAACCGGTGCAAGGAGGGCTTCCATTTTCCACTTGTCGTTTTTATCGATTTGTGTTACCGTCTCTCAGGTTTCATTTCTTGGTTTATTTTTTTTTATGTACATTTCCTAATTCCTTTTCTCTTGCGATAGAGACTCAAATGCAACTAGCAGGTTAATCCTCTTTCTGACTGCTAATTTGCCTCCTCTTCGGTGGATTATCTGTATTTCTCAGATTAATTTAAAGCGATAAAGTTAGTAATGCTTACTTGGGTACCTTTCTTCTTCATCTTGCAGGTACACTCTATTCCTATAGTGGTTCGTTGGATTTATGGACTTTATACCAAGTGTGGGTGCCATTGATTAATAATTTCAGCGTTTGGGGCATTCCAAGTTTGTTGCTACACCTCGGCGGGGATTTCGGCATAGTTACTTTCACCATGCTTACTGAGATACAAGAAAATAATCATTGGGATGTTGTAGAAGTTTGTTATTGCAAAACTTTATGCGGGTTTTCATTTCCAGTGAATTCTCAATTGGTAGCTTATATCAATAACGACTTGTCAATTTCACTCGATGCTAAACTCGTTGTTTGTAATTTATTAAATTCAAGTGCCCCTGATTCCAAGTTTCGATTTTGTAGGCTTTACCGAAGCCCAAGTCTCTGATACTGTTTCCCTAGCGTTAAATAATTTCGGACATATTTGAATAATGATGGCAATAAAAGTTTGAGATGTTAATCTGAAATTTCAGACCTGCCTTAGCAATTTCTTTTTCTTCAAGAATATGCTTGGTATGTCACCGCTTGAGTACTCTATATATATTTTATTCATTAAATCTAAATTCTCTGATCCATAGATCGAGTAAAGTATATTTTTGTTCTCCGAGATGTTAATCCTATCAGAATTAGATGAGATGAACTCATGGAATGTATTTTTAGTATTGTTTCTTGTATTTTGAAGTCAGCTGATTAATTACAATAGACCCAAAAAATTATAGAGAACTTCTATGATTCTTATAATATAAAGAGACAAATCTGTATATTAATGTAATGTTTTATGCAGCAAGAAACAGAACTCTGAACTCTGTAAAACGATTTTGCTTTGATGTTAGAAATTAGAGAGATATCTAAATTAAAAGTTTCAGAAATTATAGTACCTTGATTTGATTCGCTTGTAGCAGAGAGTGTCGAGCAGCTAATTCTCCTGAGTAAGTTCAGAGCAAAGAGTCTTACTCAGAGCAGAGAGTGTGGCCGCATATCTTATATGCTTGTTCCTTATTCCTTGTCTCTGTAATTTCGCAGGGGTTAATTCATTCAGCTCATCCAGATTTTGCTTTGACGAAAATGCACAGGTAGGAGGGATTACGAACTGGGAGTACGTGTTGTGTGCAAGTGTTGGCAGGGGAGGGGCTGAGTTGCAGGTGGCGAGGTGGTCTCTTGCTGGTCACTTTGCCTACCCTAGCCTAGCAAGAAGGATGAAGGAAGAGTCCCCAGTATGGGCATATCTCCTTGCGTATCTCCTTGCGTGGGTCTATATAAAGGAAAATGGTTCCTCACTATAGAACAAGGGCAAAATTTTGGCTTTCTTGGGTAGATAATGCTACTGTAGTTGGGTATACCTGTAGCACGCCATATGCTTGATGTGACGGCCACTGTTCCCTTTTAGTGGGTCACTTATATCGTGGGGTTATGGATTCACGTTCGGGAGATCTGTTGGCACCTTCACTTCCATTCTGTAATAAATTGTTCCTTCATTCCATCCCAACAGGGGCTTCTACCCTGGTGCTTGGGACGACTCATGAAAGATACGAATAGTTAAATAAAGAATGTTAAGGCAAATGCAGAAGGTGACAGGCGGCTTTTGTTTGTTTATAAGCCCCTGTCTTTTGAAAGAAAGGCTAAAGATTATGTTTGGTTATAAGCCCCTGTCTTTTGAAAGAAAGGCTAAAGAAAGAAAGGTGACAAAGGCACAACTTTCTAGTGAATGTCTATGGGCTAAAGGACTCTATCCTTAACGTGGCATGGTGCAGAACTTGCATGATATATGATAGAGATGGAGTGAAGAAGCACGTGGCTCTCATGCTAGGGTCCTCGAGGTCATCTAATTTAAAAAATTGAACTTTCTTCAAGCAAGTCGAGAATCATTAATTTCTAGAATTTTCCTGAATTTTCTTTAGCTTCATGCTTTGAAAACAGCGTAGAAAATATAGCATTCTACTTGCTTTAATATTTTCTTAATTGTAGTCCTAGTAATAAATCTTCGATGCAGTGGTAAATCATTTAATATATGATCACTGATAAGTCATTTAATATATTGTCAGGATGCTTCAAATGTAAAATTCGGCCATCTTCTTGATTGAGATGTGTTTGCTTCATGACATAATGATCAAATAAAACACATCAATGCTTACTGTTGCAGATGTCTATGCTACTCAATCCTCTTTGAAAGAGGATTGAGGCCGTCTTTTCTAAATCCTTGAACCAGGATGACTGTCTTGGAACTTCCAAAAACTTCTAATAGTAATAAAAATATAACCATAGGATTTATGTTCATTTCTTTTGCATGAGAAAGATTTGTCTCTTTTAAGTTTTAATGAAGGATTTAGATCCTGCCCTTTTCTACTGGTATACTACTAGTATATGGCAGTATGTATTTCATCATCAGCGCTTCAAATATTTGCAGCAACTAAGTGGACAAAGGAACCAAGTTTTAACGAAGGATTTAGATCCTGCCCTTTTCTACTGGTATACTACTGGTATATGGTAGTATGTATTTGATCATCATCGCTTCAAACATCTGCAACAACTAAGTGGACAGAGGAAACAAATACACCTTATGTTTTATTAATTTTTTTCATACCTGGCAGGGACTCCGGCTGCCTGCAGCTCTTCTTGTTATTCAATGTTCGATGCTAATGCGGAATATGATTTAATTCATTCATTGTTCTACTGGTGGTGTGTGGATAACCTATTTCATGACATGCAACAATTTATGTAAAAAAAAATGATTTAATTTATTCATTGTTTTACTGTTGGTTGGTGGACAAGCTATTTCATGACATGCAACAATTTCTACATATAAATATGATATAATTCATTCATTGTTTTACTGGTGGTGTGTGGACAAGCTATTTCATGAGGGGAAATAATTTATGCATTTGGAAAATCTTTTTTTGCACTATTGAAGTGAATTATTGGAACCTGTCATTTTCTTTTGTTACACGGGTTGTTTTCCCATTTTCCAACAATTTATGCATTCGGAAAATCTTTTTTTGCACTATTGAAGTGAATTATTGGAACCTGTCATTTTCTTTTGTTACACGGGTTGTTTTCCCATTGTCCTTGACCTCTTAGGGGCAAATAAAAAGATCAAATGGCAATTTTGGATTGGAGTATATATTTGGGCAAACATTGGAAGGGGTTTTGAGCAATCGACAAGCAAATTTGAAGAGATATTGGATGACAGCAAATCTGGATCTTTTCCCTAATGTATTGAAGTTTTTGATCTAAAATACCCGATAGATGTGAACAATATCACGCCAGAAATAGGGCACAATATAGTGGCGGATGTTCCAGATGTTCAGCGTATGCAGTGGTGGATGTCGTAGATGTTGGGCATATGCAATGGAAGATGTTGTGTATGTCCGACGTATGCAATGGTGGGTGTTTCTGTTGGGCTGTGTTATATTCTTTCCACATAGTTAACAAGGGGTTTGAGGAGTACTTATAACCCCATTTTATGGGGTCCGAGGCAGCGCCCCGGAAAATTTTGATTTTGGACCCTATGTTAGGTTGGGCGGACCTGCCTATGGTTTTGTGCATGATTTTTGCACATGTTTTTTGGACGCAATGGTTTTCTATTCATGGTATTGGACGCGATGGTTTTCGGTCCATGGTATTGGATGCTTCAGCATGTATAACTATGTATTATAGCATTGAAAGGAACCTAATGAAAAATCAAGCTGGTAGTTCCGGTTTTGGGATCCAGTGGGAAAATTTCTGTGTATATGTGTTTTATGTGTTATGCTTTCGCATTGTTTATTTTCTGTGTTTTAGAATTCGTATGCAGGTAATTTCGGTACAGGGTTAAAACCTACATTTGGTATCAGAGCTGTTTTTGGCTTCAAATGGACGCCTTTGTTGCTAAGGGGTTTTGCTCTGGCCTGTGGTAGACCCTATTCAGTGGGAGATCTGCAAGATTGATTTTGGTGGTGAAAGAAGATGACGAGTGATGGAAAAATAGAGATCGAGAAATTTAAAGGTTAGAGTTTTGAGTTGTGGAAACTCAAGATAGAAGATCTGTTGGTGGATAAAGATCAGTGGATCGCAGTAGATCTAGGTACTAAATCAACGGGAGTGACCGATGAAGAATGGAAGAAGTTGGATTGGAAGGCAAAGAGCATAATACAATTGTGTGTTTCAGACTCAGTATTGTTGAATGTATCAAGGGAAGCTACGACAAAGGCTTTGTGGGACAAGTTAGGACTTTGTACCAATCTAAGTCTTTGGTGAATAAATTGTTCCTGCGGAAAAGTTGTATAACCTGTGGATTAAAGATGGAGAATCGATAACAGAGCATCTAAATGCGTTTAATACTGTGGTAAGTCAGTTAGCATCTGTTGATATTAAAATTTTAGATGAAGATAAGTGCATCAGTTTGTTGTGTTCTCTACCAGATTTGTGGGATAGTCTGGTTATTGCAATAGGTAGCAATGCAACTGCTTTGCTTTTTGATGAAGTAGTATCATCCTTGCTGACGGAGGAAATGAGATGGAAAAATATGGAGAGCCAGAATGGTGATGTCTTGTCTGTACAAGAAAGGGCCCATAACAGAAACAAAAATAAGTCATCAAGTGGGAGATCTCAATCTCCAGGAAAACCTGTAAAGGTGGTGTGCTAGAAATGTGGAAAGGAATGGCACTTCAAAAGGGACTGTAAATCTAAAGCTCTTGATGAAGGAAAGGGATCTAATGATGCTCCTTCTATAGAGGCGAAAACTGCCTTAGATGAAGGTGGGGATGTGTACTTGGCTTCTTCAAGTACACATGTAGATCATGAGGCATGGTTGATTAACTCAGGTGCATCCTTTCACTTCACTCCCCATAGAGAGTGATTCTGCGAGTATGAGAAATATGATGGTGGTGATGTCTTCTTAGGGGATGACAGGAGGCTAGATTCATTGGTCGAGAAAGTAAAAGCTGGAAGTTGGCAGTGAGGGTTAGAACACTTTCGGGGGTTCTACATATTTCCTGCCATTGGCTAGAAGTCTGATTTTGTAAAGCAAAGCTAAGATGATGCAGGTGTAAAAAAGTTTCAAGAAGGATACCTGCAAGATGGTTCGGGGAGCACTGGTATTGATGCGGGAGTTCGGACTGGAACTCTGTACAAGCTGCAAGGTAGCACTGTTGTTGATGTGCAACAGTTATGTGGTTCTATAGAGCAGAAAATCTATCGTTCTCTGGAGAGAGGGACCATGCTATAGGTATCCAAAGGCTTGGGACATATTGGAGAGGAAGGCCTTCAAATACTCATGTGTAAATGTATGCTGTAAAAGGTATAAGTAATAGCTCTTCTAGATTTTGATTTCTTTGAAAATTGTGTATATGGAAGGCAGAATCGGTGAATTTTCCCCTTTGGAAGAGAGGGCGAAACAGATATTTAAGAGCTTGTTGGCACAGTGATTGTGTTTGGACTTTGAAGGTTCCCATCCACTAGTAAGTTGTGTACTATGTATCATTTATAATGACGTTTTTCAAGGAATACATGGATATATTTCCTTAAGAAGAAATATGAAGTCTTTGACAGGTTTAAAGAATTCAAGGCTCTGGTGGAAAACTAGACAGAGAAGAAGATAAAGGTGTTGAGAATAGATAATGGTGGAGAGTTTTGCAATAAGGAATTTGAAGAATTCTGTAAGAAGTGTGGTATAGCACGACAGAAGACTACTCCATATACACCTCAGCAAAATGGAGTTGTAGAAAGAACGAATAAGACGTTGGTGGAAAGGGCAAGAAGCATGCTCAATGGTGTTGGGTTAGGACAAGAATTTTGGGCAGAGGCGGTGGACACTGCATTTTACCAGTCAACAAGTCACCTTCATCAACGTTGGAGGATAAGACTCCACAAGAGGTATGGACTAGTAAGAAACCCTCTCTTTCACATCTGAGGGTATTTGGATGTGATGCATATGTATATGTACCAAAGGAGAAATGAACCAAATTGGATAGTAAATCTGAAAAGTGCATCTTTATTGGGTATAAGGATGGTTTGAAGGGTTATAAGTTTTGGAACCTAGTAACAAGGAAGGTTGTGTACAACCGAGATGTGGTGTTTAGAGAGGTGAAAGATGTTATTAATCATGAATTTCAACCAAAGGAACCTGAGAAGATAGAGTTTGAGCTAAAGGAGGAAGAATCAGACTCTACAACAGAGGAGGAATCAGAAGATGAAAAACTGCAAACTTCGGGGCGTAAGAAGATCAGTTCGAGAAAGAAGGCGGCTAGAAAGGTATAGTCCATCTGCTTTCTGTTCAAAATTTTCTTTATCTATCACTGATGATGATCCCAGAACTGTGAAGGAAGTAGTTGATTCAGAGGATGGAAAACCCTAGAAAGAGGCCATGGTTAATGAAATGGCATCTTTGCACAAAAATGAGGCTTGGGATCTGGTGGAGTTGCCGGCTGGAAGGAAACTCATTGACAACAAATGGGTGTTATAAAAGAAGACAAATGCACAAGGAAAAGTGGAGAAATACAAAGCTCAGTTGGGAGCAAAAGGTTATTCCCAGGTGTCGGGAATTGATTTTTGTGATATTTTTTCTCCTGTTGCCAAGGTAACTTCTATTAGATTACTTTTATCTGTTGTTGTTGCTTTTGATTTTGAGGTAGAACAGATGGATGTGAAGACAACATTTCTTCACGGGGATTTGAGAGGAGATCTACAGAAACCAACCTGAAGGCTTTGCGTGAAGGGTAAGAAAAGAACTGGTATCAAGTTAAAGAAGTTTATGGTTATAGTGCAGCAGGATGTTGGTATCGAAAATTGATATTTATACGGGGACTTGGCTCACCAGAGCAAAGTAGGTCATTCTGTGTATATTAAATTAATTTGACCGTGTTATTTATTTGGTCTTGTATGTGGATGATATGTTGCTAGTTTGAAATGACAAAGAAATTATCCAGGATTTGAAGACCCGATTGTCCTCCAAATTCGACATGAAAGATCTTGGTGTTGCAAACTATATTTTGAGCATGGAAATTAAAAGAGATCGGGAAAAGAAAAAGCTTTGGTTAAACCAGAGGAAGTATGTCAAGACAATATTGCAGAGGTTTAATATGCATGATAGTAAACCGGTGAAGGTTCCTATTCATGTAGGTGTAAAGTTATTTGCTGAACAGTGTCCCAAGACACAAGAAGAGGAAGAGGATATGTCCCGTGTTCCATATGCATGTGCAGCCGGTAGCCCGATGTATGCAATGGTCTGTACTAGACCACACATTGCACATGCAGTGGGAGTATTGAGCAGGTTTATGTCAAAACCAGGAAAGGAGCATTAGACAACAGTGAAACGGGTTTTCAGGTATTTGTGTGGCACTAGTGATTATGGTTTGTGCTACCAAGGAAGACCAGGATTGGATAGAGTGTTGGATATTTGTGGATTTGTTGATGCAGACTGGGCTAGAGATCTGAATCAGAGAAGATCTACAAGTGGGTATGTGTTTAACCTATTTGGAGGTGTAGTCAATTGGATGAGTAAGAAACAATCTGTAGTGGCACTATCAACTACATAAGCAGAATACATGGCAACCACTCATGCAAGCAAGGAAGCAGTTTGGTTGCAGAGATTGTATTCAAGTATGGGGTTAGTACAAGAAGCTATAAGGATAGACTGTGACAGCTAAAGTGAAATTTTCTTGGCAAAAAACCCTGCATATCATTCAAAGACAAAGCACACTGATGTTCAGTATCACTTTGTGAGGGATATGATAGAAAACAAAAAGATGTTGTTGGTAAAGGTGGACACTTTGAATAATACTGCAGATGCATTGAAAAAATCTGTGAGCTCTGAGAAGTTCTTCTGGTGTAGAGAAACAATGGGCGTTTCAGGGCTGGAAAAATGACTAAGCTCTCTTATGGCCCCTTGTGGAAAGAAAACAAGTGGGAAAATGTTGGGTTGTGTTATATTCTTTCCATGTAGTGAACAAGGGGTTTGAGGGGTACCTGTAACCCCACTTTATGGAAAATTTTGATTTTGGACCCTATGTTAGGTTGGGTGGACCCACCTATGGTTTTGTGCATGATTTTTGCACATGTTTTTTGGACGCGATGGTTCTTTTCGGTCCATGGTATTGGACGCGATGGTTTTCAGTCCATGGTATTGGATGCTTCGGCATGTATAAATATGTATTATAAAATTGAAAGGAACATAATGAAAAATCAAGCTGGTAGTCCCGCTTTTGGCATCCAGTTGGAAAATCTCTGTGTATGTGTGTTTTATGTGTTATGCTCTCGCATTGTTTATTTTATGTGTTTTAGAATTTGTATGCAGGTAATTTATGTACGGGGTTAAAACCTACAGTTTCTTTCACTGTATGCAGTGGTAGATGTTGCATATGTTCAGCATATGAAATGGCGGATGTTCATGACTTGATTGGGCCCACATGTTGGCGTATGTAGTGGTGAATGCTCATGACTGGGCCTCATGTCAATTTTTTATTTGAAGGAGGACGACGAAAATGAAAGCTTGTGATTCGCTAGGGTGAACAATGTTTGCTCACCCCAAGGCCGCAGAGAAAACACCTTTCGACGTAATTATAAACCCAAAGGATCAATAAAAAAAGGAATTAATAAACCCAAATATTAATAAAATCAAGGAATAAATATTGAAAATCCAAGGGAACAATAATAAACCAAGGAATTAATATTAAAAACCTAAGGGTTTATTAATATTACAAACCTAAAAAATCGTTAAACCCAACATATTAATATTATAAACCTCTGGGATTAATATTAAAAACCCAAGAGATTATTAATATTACATACCCAACCATAAATATTCATGTGGTTTAATATTATTCCCTTGGGTTTACAATATCAATCCTTGGGTTTATTGATCTAAGGGTTCATATTCCTAGGGCTTAATGTTAATCCCTTTGGCTTAACATTATTCCCTTAGCTTTATAATCTCAATGGGATTAAATTTATAAATTCAAAGGATTAATATAAAGAACCTAAGCGATTAATATTATAAACCCAAGGGATTAATGCATAGAACCTAAGCAATTAATATTATAAACCCTTGGGATTAATATTATAAATGTAAGCAACTATTAATATTATAAACCCAAGGAATTTATATTATAAACCCAATGGATTTATATTAAGCCTAGGATTAATATTATAAACCCTATCATTAATATTATACCCTAGGAATATGAATCCTTAGATTAATAAACCCAAGGGATTGATATTATAAACCCAAGGCACTAATAAACCCAAGGGTTTAATACTAAAAACTGAAAGGAATAGTATTAAACCCAAGGGATTAATATTGTAATACTAGGGTATATGAACCCTAAGATAAATATTATAAACCCTAAAACAAACATGGTTGACTATCATCAATTTTCATATTAAGACAATCTTTTTCACAATGTGATGTTCAACCATGGTTGACCATGATCGACCATCATTGATTTTCATATTGAGAAAATATTTGTCATAATGCGACATTGGACCATGGTTGACCATGATTATATACCCAATGGATTTATATTAAAACTTAGGATTAATATTATAAACCATGGTTGATTTTCATATTGAGATAATCTTTGTCACAATGTGGCATTGGACCATGGTAGACCGTAATTTACCATGGTGGATCATGTTTGACCAATGTTGACCATGATTGATCATTGTTGACCATGGTTGACCATGATTAATTTCCATATTGAGAAAATATTTGTCACAAACCTAAGCGATTAATATTATAAACCCATGGGATATAAAACCTAAGATAAATATTATAAAACGTAAGGAACTATAAACCCAAAAGAATAACATTTAACCCTAGTATTAATATTAAACCATAAGATTAATAAACTCAAGGGATTAATATTAAAAACCCAAGGGATTAATATTGAGAACCCAAGAGATTAATATTATAAATTGTTGGGATTAATATTATAAATGTAAATGACTATTAATATTATAAACCCAAGGGATTAATAAATCTAAGGAATTTATATTATAAACCTAAAGGACTATAAACATAAGGGATTTATGTTAAACCCTAGGATTAATATTATAAAACCTATCAATAATATCATACCCTTAGATTAATAAACCCAAGTGAATCATATTATAAACCCAAGGCACTAATAAACCCAAGGGATTAATACTAAAAACCAAAGGGATTAATATTGTAAACCTAAGGAATATAACCTCTAAGATAAATATTATAAACTCTAAAACAAACATGGTTAACCATAGTTGATTTTCCTTTTGAGCCAATCTTTGCCACAATGCGATGTTGGACCATGGTTGACCATGATTGATTTTCATATTAAGATAATTTTTGTCACAATGTGGTGTTAGACCATGGTTGACCATTTATTTTCATATTGAGACAAGATTTGTCACAATTCGATGTTGGACTATGGTTCACCATGGATGACCATGGTTGTCACAATGTGACATTGGATCATCAAAAAATCTTTTTCAAAAGTTGACCATAGTTATTGACCATGGTTAACCATGATTAACCATGGTTGACCATGGTTGATTTTCATATTGAGACAATCTTTGTCACAATGCGACGTTGGAGCATGGTTGACCATCATTAATTTTCATATTGAGACTATATTTGTCAAAATGCGAAGTTGGACCATGGTTGACTATGATTGATTTTCATATTGAGAGAATTTATGTCACAATGCGATATTGAGACAATCTTTGCCACAATGCGACATTGGACCATGGTTGACCATGAATGATTTTCACATTGAGAAAATCCTTCTCACAATACGATGTTGGACCATGGTTGACCACGGTTGATACTCATATTGAGACAATCTTCATCGCAACGTGGTGTTGGACCATGGTACACCAAAATTGACTATGGTCGACCATGTTTGACCAGTGTTGACCATGGTTAACCATGATTGACCATAGTTGACCATGATTGCTTTCCATATTGATAAAATATTTGTCACAAACCCATATTGGGATTTTAATAAGCTCAAGGGATTAATACTAAAAACCCAAGGGATAAATATACCCAAGGAATTTATATTATAAATCCAAGGGATTTACATTAAACCTTAGGAATAATATTGTAAATCCTATAAATAAGATTATACCCTAAGAATATGAACCCTTGGATTAATAAACCCAAGACACTAATAAACCCAAGGGATTAATACTAAAAACCCAAGGGAATAATATTAAACCCAATGGATTTATATTGTAAACCCAAGGTATATAAACCCTAAGATAAATATTATAAACCCTAAAACAAACTTGGTTGACTACAATTGACCATGGTCGATTTTCATATTGAGACAATATTTGCCACAATACGATGTTGGACCAGGGTTGACCATGGTTGATTTTCATATTGAGCCAACCTTTGTCACAATGCAACATTCAACCATGGTTGTCACAATGTGATGTTGGACCATTGCATAATTTTTGAGATAATGTGACCATGGTTAATTTCCATATTGAGACAATTTTTGTCATAATGTGACGTTGGACCATGGTTGACAATGGTTAATGATGGTTGATGATGGTTGATTGTGGTTGAAAATCTTTATCACAATTCGACGTTGGACCCTAGTTGACCATGATTGACCATGACTGATTTTTAAATTGAGACAATCTTTGTCACAAATCGACGTTGGACCATCGTTGACCATGGATGACAATGGTTATTTCCCATGGATGACCATGATTGACCATGGTTGAGTAGGGTATATTTTCATATTCAGAAAATCTTTGTCATAATGCGACGTTGGACCATGGATGACCATGGTTGATCATGATTGACCATGGTTGATGTACATATTGAGACAATCATTGTCACAATGTGTCATTGGACCATGATTGGCTCCATTTTATTTTCATATTGAGACAATAATTATCACAATGTGACATTGGACCATGGTTGACCATGGCTAACCATGATTGAACATGGTTGATTTTCATATTGATACAATCTTTGTCATAATGTGACATAAGAATATGGTTGACCATAATTGACCATTGTTGCTGAAATGTGACGTCGGACCATGAGACAATCATTGTCACAATGTGGACATGCATATTAACCATGGTTGACCATGATTTCTTTTCATATTGAAAAAATCTCTCTCAAAATATGACGTTGGACATTGGTTGACCATGGTTGGTATTCATATTGTGACAATTTTTGTCATAATTAAATGTTGGACCATGGTAGACCATAATTGACCATGATCGACTATGTTTAACCAATGTGGACCATGTTTGACCATGGTTGACCATGGTTGTCCATGATTGACCTTGTTTGGCCATGGTTGACCATGATTTCTTTCCATATTGAGAAAATATTTGCCACAAACCCATATTGGCATTATTATAAACCTAAGGGATTAATAAACCCAACATGTTAATAAACTGACTTTATATTATAAACCCAAGGGATTTATATTAAACCCTAGGAATAATATTATAAACCCTATCAATTATATTAGACCCTAGGAATATGTACCATTAGATTAATAAACCCAAGGGATTTATATTATAAACCGAAGGGATTAATATTGTAAACCCAAGCTATATAAACCCTAAGATAAATAGTAAAAAGCCTAAAACAAACATGGTTGACCATGATTGATTTTCATATTGAGACAATCTTTGTCACAATGAGACATTGGACCATTGTTGACCGTGGTTAACCATGATTTATTTCCATATTAAGAGAATCTTTCTCACAATGCAGCATTGGACCCTGGTTGACCATGGTTTATTTTCATATTGAGACAATCTTTATCACAATGCGACGTTGGAACAAGGTTGACCATGGTTGTCAAAATGTGATGTTGGGCCATGAAACAATCGTTGACACAATTTAACATGGTTATTGACCATGGTTTATTTCATATTGAGAAAATCTTTGTCACAATTCGACGTTGGAGCATGGTTTACAATGTTTCACATATGGTTGATCAATAATATTATACCCTAGGAATATGAACCCTTAGATTAATAAACCCAATCGATTGATATTATAAACCCAAGGCACTAATAAACCCAAGGGATTAATGTTGTAAACCCAAGCTATATAAACCCTAAGATAAATATTAAAAACCCTAAAACAAACATGGTTGACCATAGTTGACCATGGTTGATTTTCATATTGAGACAATCTTTGTCACAATGCAACATTGGACCATTATTAACCATGGTTAACCATGATTATTTTTCATATTGAGATAATCTTTCTCATAATGCGACATATACTATTATTTTATTTAAATTATATTTAACCAATAACAATTTACTTATTTAATCCAACAATATAATTAAAATGCTTTATATTTTCCAAATATCATCTAGCCACTAAGACCTTCATATTGTTAAATTTTACAACTGCGGTAAAATTCCATCTTGGATAACTTAAATGACTGAGATAATTATAGCATTAGAATCCTCTTTTCAAGAGGACAAAAATTGACCTAAAGATCACCCAATTTGGTCAAGCAAAAGTTGAGTTATGAATTATTTTATTCATACATGTATTATGGAATGGATCGGCCCTAACCATGTGTAATTGCTTGGGCGAGCCTTAACCCCAAGTGGACCCTCACAAAAGCCTATAAATAGAAGATGCCTCAAGCTCATTTGGACACATTCGATCAAACTATCTTCTTTTCTCTTTTATCTTGGTTCACACAGGGTCAACAAAAGTAGTTCGCACAAGGGTCCGAAATCACAGGCGTGAGGTTCACTCTAAGATAGGGTTTTCTGGTTTCTGGACACTAGCACAAAACATGGTATTTTATTCCTTGGACGCTGGCACACAGTGGTCATGACAACGCCCAAAGAGCCTTGGACGTTGGCAGAGAGGCTTTTGGGAGTGTCTAGGGCTTTAGAGGCAGATTTGGAGGTGTTAGTCCCTAGATGCTCACACAGAGTGGTCCTGAGAGCGTGCAGGTTGTCCCGGACGCATGCACAATAACTACATGGGAGTTTCCAAGTGTTTTTGGGAAGATCTGGTAAGTTGGTCCTCAGATGCATGCACAAAATGTCTTGGGAGCGTCTGGGATGCCATAGACGCTCGCACAACTCCTCATCCCCGCATCTGGGACTCAAATATGAGATTTCTTTATTCCAAAGTTTCTGCTCAATGACAACAATATTCAACAATGTTCGGCACAATGACAATAGTATACAACATTTCACTTCAATCTGTAATAGGACATTACAACCATCAATATGAGGGTTTTGATTTCAAACATGATTAGATCTGTTTCATGGATATCATAGTTATTTTGTTGCATAGATAAAGTTATGGATCATTGTACTCTCTTTCACTATATAATTTGATGATGATCTAAGAAGAAGAAGATTTTCAAGGGTTTTCCCCATAGTGGGCTTTTCCCTAGTCTCAAACCAATCTTAGTGTCTCTATTTGTCTACATGCTTTTATTCTATTGTTCCTTTATGTTCCATTGCATTGATGATGATGATGATGTTGTTCTTTCTATATAATTGCATATGTTGATGAATAATGGTGTAAATGTGAATAATGTAACGATGATATGGGGTGAACATAATGTATTAATGATGAAATACAATTATCAAAGCACATAACAATTTAGCTGTATGAAAAACTAACATGGTATTAGAGTTGGGCCAAATAAAAGCCATGGATATCACCTCGATGATGACACCTTTGATGGCAGGAAGAAGAGGATGGTGGAGACCTAAAATAATTCTAGGGTTTGAAGAAAACCCTAGGAAACTTGATTATTAGGGTTTGATGGATTCTATGAGGCTAGGGTTGGAGAGAAAAACCTGGTTTATGGAAACTATTTATGATATGGAACCTATCTTGTCAATGTGAATATGCTCAAGCACTTGTGAGAGATTTGATGAAGCCCTAGATGAGATAATCCCTAGCAGACCTAGTTGGATACTTGAAGGCAACATTGGTATATGGACCATGGACATTGATGGCTCTTGAAGATTGGTTCAAGAGGGAGAGGATCACCTTTCATTGAAGATAAGTATTTCTTGACTCATGATGCCTCTTACTTTTGTTTAGACTTATGGATCTGATGATTTTCTTTATTGATTATATTTCCTGCATATGTACTTGAGTATATGGATGTTTCTAACCTCCTTGATGAGATGTAATTAGTAGACCCTTCTTGAAGACCATTTTGAGATGTAGATCTGGAAAGAGATAAAGAGGTGCTTGACAAAGTGCTTCAAGCGGTGTATGTATAAAGAGAAGGTGCACAGGTATTTGAATACCACAAGGTATGCATGGTATGTTTTGTTTCATCCATTGGCTCGGTAAGCCCTAAGGTATGATGAGAATGTCTCTTTCTTTAATGGCTCATACATGCATCTGAAAGTGACTTGGATCTATGTTTCTTGTGATGAAAAGATGCACTTGGTATTGAACATTTTGATCTTCTTGAATTATATGAAGCTATTTAAGGTTGATACATTGATGTACTTGATGTTTTTCTAACATATATCTATTGGATATATTGATCCTATAAAAGGCTAGCACCTTGACTCTAGTAAATGATACTCTTGATACTTGTCATGATGGATTTCATAAAGAAGTATAACTCATTGACTCTTATACATGATACTACTAGTAATGCTTGTGATAAGCATGAAGAAAGCATATAGAAAGAGAGATTGATACTCTTGCTGCTTTGATAAAGTTTTATTGAATGAACTAATTGATCATGAAGAGCATGGTAACCTCGATGTTAGAAGTATAAGTGTAAGATTGATATCTAAATCTCTTACTAACTATGGCCATGTCTTGATAAGATGAGTAATTATGGCTACCCTAACTTGATGGAGTGACTTGATAGAAAGTGTTATTGTGTTCATAATCTCTGAGATATGATGTTGCATCTATCTGCGACTTTGAGTCTAACCTTTGATGAAAGATTGACGTCATGATGCTGATAGACATGATAGATATATGTTTATGATCTAACAGATATGTTTTTGCTTGACTCTATTAGAGACAAGTTGATTACATGGACGAAGATGAATGGAGTAGATTCGAAATGAGAGGGAGAATCTCTTCAAGATTCTTTCTCATATTTGCATTCTATGTCGTTGAAGTATGATTTATGTGCATCTAACATTATTGATATGCAACAAAGTCTCAGATCTAAATCTTGTACAGAAATTAGGGTTTCTTCTCCAGATCCAGGCATACAACTAGGAGATTTTATCCATGGACGCACGCATGCTAAGGCCTAGGTATCATCCAAGAACCTAAAGATGCTCCCATGCTAACCTGAAGGGAGCATCCAAAGGTTTAACTACAATTGAACAACATATAAAGCTTTATGAAGTTGTCTGAACTCTGAATCAAGATGTTTTTGACATATCCTGCTACTGTAATCTGATTTCTAAAGTTTTTGATCACTGTACTTGAAATCATCAGATGTTCACCTGGAGATGCCAGTCCTACAGATGTGTGGTAGATAACAACAAGATCTGCTAGCAGGAAAAGGTTGAACGTTTGCCATAATATGAACATGTAGACTGAACTTGTGTTTGCAGGTGACTGGGAAATACATATATATATGTCAATATGTTTGTGCTACAAGAGGTTGGCATGGTTTGGTTGATTGATATAGATGAACATCGCTTTGTCATGATGATTGACAATAACTTCGAATTGATGATTGAGATATGTTTTGAATATAGATCTCTCTATGATAGCAATTTTGGACTTGATCTGATGTCTAATGATCCGATTTGCCCTTTTGTCTATGCTAGACTTATGTGAATATTTGGAAAAATGATCTTGTATTGGCCTCATTGTTCCTAGCACAATGGTTGAGGTAATGATAGTTGTGATTCAACATGAAAATGGAACCTACATGACTCATCCTTGGCGAATAAATTTGCACCTAGTGACAGAAATGACTTGTATTATGATTATGAGAATGAATTGATCAAGTTCATATTGATAATGCATGGTTGATGACAACTTGTTGGCATGACGAAGTCATGATTTGATATGAGCTCCACCTATCTCTTGGTTGAAAGAATTGACGCTGTGATATTTATGACTTTGATCATGGTTGTTATCTGACTTCCAAACTTTGATAAGCTGACTCTGTTGATGTGATGGTACAACATTGATTTAAGTAAGGTTGATTATGCTTGGCTTAGTAAAATAATTGTGGTTGCAGAGAGAATTACATCCAGAAATGTCCATAGTGGATAGTCATTTGATGAAGTTAGGATGACGAGTTCCAAGGTATGACTTTGATATTGATTATAGCTTTGGTTTTATATCCTGATGGTATACTCTTGACAAGTGATGACCCTCTGATGATCTAAACCATAGGGAGTTAGCTTATAAAGCTTGAAATGATGTATCATGGCATGATGAATTGATTTTTTGAATTTGGGAAAGAAATTCCATATTTCAAAGCTAATGGAAAATGTTTTTGAATAATGAAAATGAAAATCCTTGGATACTCCGATTTGAAGTTCAAGATGTTGTTGAACTTGACATGGAACCAAAATGTTGATTGAAGCATTGATGTTCCATTTTGAACATCCATCTATATATGTATGATGTGCATAGAACCTGAATAAATTCATGATTGAGCTGCTTCATTAACATAGAGTTGCCACCAAGCATCCTTTGAAATATCTGTATGAGATATTCTATATTTGAGGCTAATATATTTCTCCTATGATATGTGACTGCATGGATGTATTTTTATTGATAGAGAATATTGTTAAGCACATTTGGATGCTACTTTATTATGATATCTACCATGATATCTTAAACAAGAGGTCCATAGCATGACTGAGGTTGAACATGGTGTTGCTAGCATGGCCAACTGTGAGGCAAGATGAAGAAGATCCTTAGAGAGTTGTCTAAGCATGATCTAGATATGACATGGATACATTGTGACCCAATTAGCAGAAAGTCCCATATATATACTTGGCACTCTCATATATTGAGACAATATAATTGTTCGAAACAAGATCAAGCTTGTGGTTGGAACCTCCTTGAAAGGGAGGATTATTATGGTGTCCTTTTTTTATTTATATAATTATATATGATCTGACATGATTTGATGTTTTGTATGAAAATGAAAAAAATACTATTGAGACAAGCTAATACCAGATTTCGGGTTGAGGGTAAGATCCACGACGAGATTCTAGGTTGAGGGTAAGCTCCCTGATGAGATTCTAGGGTCAAGGATTTTCTCCCTGGTATGATGAGTTATCCTATTTCTTGGTATGGGTGGAAGCTATTGCTCCCCAATGTGGTTCCAAGTTGAGATGTGCTCCTTGATGATACGTTATCCGATGACGATTGATGATGATATTCTAGGTAGCACCCTGTTGGTAGTGATTCTAGGTAGCAGGATGATGGATAGAGGGTGGTAGCTTGAGCTCCCCTCTGGTAGCAAATTCTTCTTCTTCTAGATATGAGAATGTTCAGCATATGAGCAGGAACAATCAAGAGATAAGCAGGAATAAGCAAAGGATATATTGAGATGTACAATGATGCTTTGTGATGATGAGACACTTGAGATGGACATGGTATGATGACTATATGAAAGAGATGATCAGTGATGATATGTGATGACACTTGAAGATTCCAAAATGGCATATTGATCGATGGACATATATTGGCAGGTGGAATTCTCCCTAGTTGAGAGGGAGTGTTCAATTTCGCGACCACGGTCAAATTACACCTTGCAAAGATTAAATGACTGAGATAATGATTTAATTATATTCCTCTTTTTGAGATGGCCAAAATCAACCTAAAGATCACCTAGCTTGGTCAAGAGGAAGTTGAGTTATGAATTATTTTATTCATACATGTCTTATGGAATGGGTTGGCCCTAACCACATGTGTAACTATTTGGGTCACCCTTAACCCCAAGTGGACCCTCAGGAAATACTACAAATACAGTATACCTTATGCTCATTTGGACACATTCGATCAAACTATATTTTGTTCTCTTTTGTCTTGGCTCGCACAAGTTTGATGGAAGGAGTTTGTGCAAGGGTCCAAAATCACAGGCGTGATGTTCGCTCTGAGTTAGGGTTTTCTGGTTTCTAGATGCTGGCGCAAAATAAGGCATTTTAGTCCCTGGATGCTGGCACACAGTGGTCATGATATTCTCTTATTTTTTGTCTTGGTTCGCACAGGTTCGACGGAAGGAGTTCGCACAAGGGTCCGAAATCACAAGCGTGAGGTTCACTCTGAGTCAGGGTTTTCTGGTTTCTAGACCCTGGCACAAAACATGGCATTTTAGTCCTTGAACATTGGCACACAATGGTCATGAAAACGTCTAGAGAGCCTTGGACACTGGCACAAAGGCTTATGGGAGTGTCCAGGGCTTCAGAGGTAGATATGGAGGTGTCAATCCCCGGAAGCTCGCACAGAGTGGTCCTGAGAGTGTCCAGGATGTCCCAGATGCATGCACAATAACTACATGGGAGTGTCCACAGGTTTTTGGTAAAATCTGGTAAGTTGGTCCTCGAACGCATGCATAAAATCGCCTAGGAGTGTATGGGCTGCCATTGACACTCGCATAGCTCCTCCTCACTGTGTTTGAGACTCAAAGATGAGATTTCTTTATTCTGAAGTTTCCTCTCAGTGACAACATTATTCAACAGTGTTTGGCACAGTGACAATAGTATACAACAATTGACTTTAGTTTGTGACAACACATTATAGCCATCAGTATGAGGGCTTTGATTTCAAGCATGATTAGATCTGTTTCATGGATATCATAGTTATTTTTTACATACATAAAATTATGGATCATTGTACTCTCTTTTGTTGTATCATTTGATGACGATATAAAAAGAAGAAGATTTGCAAAGGTTTTCCCCATAGTGGGTTTTGCCCTAGTCTCGAACCAATCTTGGTGTCTTTATGTGTGTGCAAGCTTTTATTTTATTGTTCATTTATGTTCTGTTTCATAGATGATGATGATGTTGTTGTTCTTTCTATATAATTGCATATGCTGGTGAATAATGTTGTACATATGAATAATGTAATGATGATATAGAGTGAACTTAATGTATTAATGATGAAATGCAATTATCAAAGCAAAGAACAATATAGACTTTTGAAAAATTAACACATATTACTGCTACGATAAAATTAATAATAATATTCGATTTGATAATTTAAATAGTATAATATTTTATAATAACTTTAAGATATTTTAATTAATTGGTGAATAATTTGTTTTCCAAAGTGTGCGACTTCAATTCTAAAGAATATATGTTATAATTGACTTTTTTAAATTTATAAAATAATTACATATGTTAATTTTATGTAGATAATATAAAAACACACAGAGCGCGGAATATAAGATATTCGTGTAATCGACGAAATATAAGATCTTCGCGCAGCTCATGTAATTGATTCATTTTGTAGAGAGATGAGTGACGAGTGTTTTTTATATTCACATTATATAAAAAATAAAAATAATATTAACTTAAAAAAATAAAATAGTAGATAAAATAATATTAACTAAAAAGTATAAAATAGTGATAAAGATCCAAATCTAAATACAATAAATTATAGAGAAGAATTAAATTGGTTTAATTAATTTTAACAAAATTATCTTATAAAATAACAAGGCTGCATAGCTAGCATTCCCTGCCGCTTACTTCCATTATTGAACTTTGAAAAGTATGAACCAATTTCTACATTTGAATCTGAGTCCAAATTTTTGGTTTAGGGTCCATTTCAATTAGAAAAAGTTTGTGTTTGAGTCTCCAAGCATTGTGTCCATTATATGAATGTATCATGACAACACTGTATTGTCCTATAAAATCAATGGAAGTTTTTTTTTGTAAATGTCATTATCTAAACTTTTGATTAGGGATCCATATCCATTAAAAATTATTTTACATTTGATTCTCCAAGTGATATATCTTTGTGACACAAAAATACTTGAGTGAGCCTAATAGTTAGGAACATGTACTTCACAAGTTCAAATTTATAGTGGTTAGGTATGTACACCTTCCTAGATTTAGTAGTCAAATTGTTGCACAGAGATAGGTCCCTTGTCTCACACATAAGAGAGTCTCATAAGCCAATTTGTTGTATGCTTGGTCATAACCTTAAAATCAACTTATTATTATTAATTCTATTATATTACCTTACAAATAAATAAAAATGAATACCTTGTTGAACTCTTTCATTTATTTTTGAATAAATCTTTATATCTATTAATAAAGGATTTCATTGTTGTAACAAGTTACATTGAATTGCAATATATTTAATATGTTAGAGATTTGGAGACCCATGGAATTCACTTGAACAATGGACACGAGTAAATATTGTATAGATACATCAAAACATGTAAACCTCACATTTAATGTCACTGACATCAATCGATCACTTATATGGTTTAGAGACCACATGATCGTTTAGAGACCACATGAGAAGAGTAAAAGGTTTATTTATATTTGATTTTTTTGAATAAATGCTTGATGGTTTTTAAAGCTTAAACAAAGTTTTAATGTTTTTTCAAACATAATTTAATCTAAGTAATCAACAAAATCATAAATGTGATGGAGACATTTGAGGATGGTATTGCGTTATTTGTTTGGATAATATCCATATCAATTTGTCCTGACAATGAACCACACTTGTTGATTAGAAAAGCGTCGAAAAATGAATTATGATGTGATTTTCACTAAAAAATCTTCTCACTAAACTTGATATGGATCAGAGAAGTCTAAATTCAACAATTGCTAATTAATTTAAAGAAATGAATAGTTTATTTCATAGATACATATAGTTTAATAAATTATTTGTTATATATAATAGTGATGTGAGATATGTGAGATTTTTGAATTTATGTTTATGTGATTTATAATTTGTAGGCTAAGAATTTTTTTTGGTGAAATCATATAAAATGAAATTTTTGTTGATGTGGTTTATCTTCAGGATAAGATGAAGAACCAAAACTTGATATCAAATTAAATAATTGTATAGATGTTTTCTAGCCGTGATAAATAAACAATTGATTTTGACTAAAATTTATTATTTATTAATAAACAAAATTTTAATTAATTATTCTTACTATATAGGAATTAATTATTTTTAATTAAAATAAATAAATAAAGTTAAAAAATTAAAATCAATTATTTATAAATGAATAAAACAAATTTAACCAATTCTTACCCATGTATTATTTTAATTAATTCAAAGAATTAATATATATAATTATGACTCCTAACAACTACATTACAAATAGATATATAATATTTTAATAAATAATCCCTAACTACCAATTTTAGAATATTTTATTTACTTTATTAACTAAATCACTAATGGCTAGTTTATGCATCCATACTATTTATTCGTGAAGATTGATTGATTTCTTCACCTTGTCCTAAGGATGAACCACATTAGTTGGTTCGAAAGATCAACCAAATCCTAATGATGCGATTAATCCGAAAGACATCTATTTACAATATGGATGACAAAAATATTCGATCTAAACATTGACAAATAGTTGTAAATAGTGAATTAAATTAAATTTTATTATTATAGTTATTAATATTTAATAAAAAAGAAAATCGGTCATATAAGAAATAATTAAATTGAATAATAATATGGTCAAACTAATAAAGTAAATAAAATAAATAACCCAAAGAAATAAAAATAAGAAAAAAATTTAAAAATAAATAAATGAATAGAAATTATAACTTAAATTAATTATTATATTATTATTATTATTATTTAAATAAAAAGGTGTTCTTATAGAAATAACTTTAAAAAAAGTCATATCGTTAAACTTAATGGTTCCAAACCATAAAACTAATAAATAAAATAAATAATAATAATAATCATAATCATGATAATAATAATAATAAATAATGTATTATATTAAATTAAGAAAAACTAAACTATGAAAATAGGGGAGGGATCCAACCCATGCTAATACTCCAACCAACATCTCTATTCAGACTGATAGCCTTCCTTTCAATTTCCAAGACTTTCCTAAATTTAAGATGATGAAAATGATCAATTTTTGCCTCTTCAACACAAATGTAAAATTTTGTCTTTTCTGCGTGTTATGCCAAAACGAAGGAGCGAGATGTCTGTTGTCTGTTGTGTGCTCATGAATCCTCTGATTTATTGAGTGGTGAGTTTGACCAATGTACAAAGTCCCACAATTTTCTCTTATGTGATTTCATCAAAAAAATTCTTAGCTTATGACTCATTTAAATGTTTTCATCTTCTTGTTTTACATTTCAATTTGTGTGAGTTAGTTTCTAATTTTGTTGTTAAATGTTTTAGATATTACGGTATGTTAAGTTTCAAATAGTTTTGTAACTTTCTTTTTATTACTCAATTAAATGTTTCATCTCTTTGTTTCACATCTCGATTTTTGTAAGTTAGTTTCTAATTTTGTTGTTACATATTTTAGACATCATGGCCTGTTAAGTTTCAAATAGTTTTGTAACTTTCTTCTTATCATTGATTTAAATGTTTCATCTTAGTTTCAAATTTTGTTGTTACATGTTTTAGACACCATGGCATGCTAAGTTTCAAATAGTTTTGTAACTTTCTTCTTATGACTCATTTAAATGTCTCATCTTCTTTTTTCACATGTCAATTTGTGTGAGTTAGTTTCTAATTATGTTGTTACATGTTTTACACACCATGGCATGTTAAGTTTCAAATAGTTTTGTGCTTTAAGCCTGAGGGCAAGAGTGAGGGTCAATACAACAATATTCATAGGCACGTAGTCATTACAATAATATTTCTCATCATCATGTCACACTCATAAGGAATTGACCCTAGGTGGGGGAGATAAAATCCATTATGCTATGACCACCCAAGATAATCCCAATTGACAACTATTATATATATATATATAATATATATATATATATTATATTATATATATATATAATATATAAATAGATATATACATGCACACTCATAAGGAATTGACCCTAGGTGGGGAGAAAAAAATCCATTCTGCTATGACCACCCAAGATAATCCAATTACAACTATATATATATATATATATGATTCTATCTTATTTAATAGAAATTTAAGTGGTCACATAAAACATGTAGGTATTATAATCTACTATGCTTTCATGAGCCCAAATAACTTGTTTAAAAGGCCTAGCCTAAGTAGGGGTGTGCTCAAAAAGTTTAGTTGAAGTCTTAGAAGCCTACTCATAGGGAAAATAGGTGGAAAAAAAAAAAATAAAGTGGCTGACATATACATAGTTTTTATAAGGTTTATTTTCCCAAAATGAAAACTAAAATCACTTGTACCCCAAATGTCAACAGACCCATTAAAACAAGTACTAAAAAAAGAGAAAAAAATTGCATACCATGCATAGAAACCTGAGATTATACCTTTGGAGGAGAAGAGCCCAAAGGTGTATGAGATTGGATGTTAACAGGGTGGTCTCTAGAGTCAATAACAAATTTGAAGCTAGGATCCCACCATGTTTCTTTGCTAACCATTTGTAGAGAGTGAGGAGCACTCGCCCTTGCTTTTATGGGTTGTCCAAATGCTTCTAAAGTTCCCATTGCTCTACTTCTTGAACAATAAATGCATGCACTACTAGAAGCTTGGTATTCCGTTCTAGTTCTAATGCCCTGTACAACTTCATGTCGTGAGTGCGACTCATGCCATCCAAAATAAATTCCTCAAGTTTTGCTTGGAGATCCTCATCTGTGATAAAACCCCTCTATGTTTTGATGTCCTCGTCCAATAATTTCAATTTTTACAAGCTACAAGAGAAACAATGTAGTGGAAGGTTTAAGCAACCTCCATGGTAGCCAATTCAACACTTGTACAATGAGAAATAGGTTGACCTAACAAGCTAGAAGGAGAGCCATGAGGGCGAGCAAAAAGCAATGGTTATAGACCAAAGCTTGGAATAGGGAGGGAATGTCAAGGCTAGAAAAGCTCGAATAGGGAAAAATATTAGATGAAGAAGCGTGAAGTAAATCTACAACCATAATACGTAACTAGAAAAGGTCAGGCTTCCTGCATGTTGCACGGAATTATGCTACCTTCTCTCAAAATAAATATTGGAGGTACAAAACTCATCATAGCAAGATTTTAGGATGTCATTGCATTAGAGGAACCTACGAATGAGTAGGGGTTTCCATTATTAACCATTTGCAGGCTTACATTGAAACTAAGTAGTTACATGTATCCTAGTGGAGTTAAAGACATTCATGACCACCTCCCTCATGTCATGTTAAACCATCAAACACTCTATACATATCATTTTTTCTATACTATCAATTTTATATTAATTTTCTTATTTTACTTCATTTTAATAAATATCATCCCGTCAAAAAAACCAACCATATTAACTCACTCCATATCTAAATTATTAGATTACATCATAAACATACAATAAAATGCCATAGTCTATACGTTCTAGATTTTAGAAGTTTTTCCAACATGTTATTTTTATCAAATTTGCTCGAAATACGACAAGAATTTATTAGAATTACAACTTTGATCTATGAACTTTGCATAATATCACTACTTTAAAAGCTTTTTAAAAAACCGAATCTATTTATACATTCAAAAACATTTTTTAAATATAATGAAATGAAATTTTATTTTATCAAATTCTAACCACAATTTCCAAAACATAAAATAGTTAAACTAGAATTAGTCCTTACGCTTATAAAAATCGAAATTAATGTGGCCATAAAAAAAGATATTGTTAATGAAATTATAGAGATCCCTGAACAATAGCACACAGTGGTCATGAAAACGTTCAGAGATCCTTGGACGCTGGTACAAAGGCTTATGGGAGCGTCCAGGGCTTCAGAGGTAGATATGGAGGTGTCAATCCCCGGAAGCTCACACTGAGTGGTCCTGAGAGTGTCCAGGATGTCCCAGATGCATGCACAATAACAATATGGGAGCGTCCGCGGGGTTTTGGGAAGATTTGGTAAGTTGGTCCTTGGACGCATGCACAAAATGGCCTAAGAGCGTATGGGTTGCCACAAACGCTCACATAGCTCCTCCTCCTTATGTCTGAGACTCAAAGATGAGATTTCTTTATTCCGAAGTTTCCGCTCAGTGACAACATTATTCAACAATGTTTGGCACAGTGATAGTAGCATACAACAATTGACTTTAGTCTTTGACAACACATTATAACCATCAATATGAGGGCTTTGATTTCAAGCATGATTAGATTTGTTTCATGGATATCATAGTTATTTTTTACATAGATAAAGTTATGGATCATTGTACTCTCTTTTGTTGTATCATTTGATGATGATATAAAAAGAAGAAGGGTTTTCCCCATAGTGGGTTTTGCCCTAGTCTTTAACCAATCATGGTGTCTTTATGTGTGTGCATTCTTTTCTTTTATTGTTCATTTATGTTTTGTTTCATAGATGATGATGATGATGATGTTGTTCTTTCTATATAATTGCGTATGCTGATGAATAATGTTGTACATATGAATAATGTAAAGATGATATGGAGTGAACTTAATATATTAATAATGAAATGCAATTATCAAAGCAAAGAACAATATAGACTTTTGAAAAATTAACACATATTACTGCTACGATAAAATTAATAATAATATTCGATTTGATAATTTAAATAATATCGTAATTTTTAATTAATTTAAGATATTTTAATTAATTGGTGAATAATTTGTTTTCTAAAGTGTGCGAGTTCAATTCTAAAGAATATAGATTATAATTGACATTTTTTTTAATTTATAAAATAATTACATATGATGTGATAGTAACAATAGATTTTCAAAATGGCCTATTTTTCATTTTTTTTTTTTAACGTACACATCTTTCATGATGTGGTTTTAAGTTGGGAGAGTTCGTCATGGGATACAATGCATTTCTGCCATTCAACGAACAACACAGAGAATGGCAGAGCCTAACAGTGCTATAAAACCTTCAAAACCAGGTTCCCAACTCTTAAGCATCATTGATAACACAGTTTTCAAGACTTTCTTATACCAAAACTTCCCAACTCTTAAGCATCATTGATAACACAGTTTTCAAGACTTTCTTATACCAAAACTTCCTCATAATTCTAGCAAGAAATGCAATAGAAGCCTCGTTCATACTCTGTAGGGTTACAAATCACCTGGAAGCTTTCTTTAATTAATATAAAAATCACAGCATATTTAATTTGGTAGACAAGTTAATTTTATATAGATAATATAAAAACAGTTCTAATTGGTTCATTTCGTAGAGAGATGAGTGACGAGTGTTTTTTATATTCACATTATATAAAAATAAAAATAATATTAACTACAAAGGAATAAAATAGTAGATAAAAATAATCTTAATTAAAAATATAAAATAGTGGATAAAGATTTAAATTTAAATACAATAAATTATAGAGAAGAATTATATAAAAAATTGGATTAATTAAGTTTAATAAAATTATCTTATAAAATAACAAGGTTGCATAGTTAGTGTTCTCTGCCATTTGCTTTCATAATTGAACTTTGAAAGGTATGAACCAGTTTCTACATTTGAACCCAAGTCCAAATTTTTGGTTGAGGGTCCATTTCAATTAGAAAAAAGTTTGTGTTTGAGTCTCCAAGCATTGTATCCATTATATGAATGTATTATGACAACACTATATTGTCCTATAAAACCAATGGAAGTTTTTTTTTGTAAATGTCATTATCTAAACTTTTGATTAGGGATCCATATCTATTAAAAAAATATTTTACATTTGATTCTTCAAGTGATATATCTTTGTATCACAAAAATACTTGAGTGAGCCTAATGGTTAAGAACATGTGCTTCACAAGTTCAAATTTATAGTGGTTAGGTATGTACACCTTCCTAGATTTAGTAGTCAAATTGTTGCACAGAGGTAAGTCTTTTGTCTCACACATAAGAGAGTCTCATAAGCCAATTTGTTGTATGCTTGGTCATAACCTTAAAACCAACTTATTATTATTAATTCTACTATATTACCTTACAAATAAATAAAAATGAATACCTTGTTGAACTCTTTCATTTATTTTTGAATAAATCTTTATATCTATTAATAAAATATTTCATCCTTGTAACAAATTACGCTGAATTGCAATATATTTAATATGTTAGAGAGGGAAATTAGGTTTTTAATCCTTATAATTATTTCTGAAGAATGCTTTTATCAATAAATGAAATTGTGAAATTGATTAAATTTTACATTTATAAGCAAGTTAAATAGTAAATAAACTTACATTTTTCTTATGAATTAATTTTTGGTAAATTATAATTGTGAGGATTTTGATTTATTTTTTTCACCCATTATAAAATATCTAGATAATGAAAATTTGAAACGGTTGATAAATTATAAAATTGTAATTTTATCTTTAAAAAAACTCATTAAAAAGTTAAATTTATCTAATATATTATAAATAATTTAAATTTAAATTTCAACATATTTATATTAAAGAAATTTGAAGCATTCTCGTATTATTAATAATGGAGATTTGGAATAATAAACTATATTTTTAACCATATATTGAAATAATTATTGAAATAAAATAAGAATATTGATCCATAGAAAAAAAAAAAGTATTTCGTTATTAATATATACATGGATTAATTTGGGTTTATCAACACTTTCGAGATACGTGAGTAACAAAGATTATTGTTGATATAGATCCAAGAATTTTTTGAATTTTCTGGTAAGAGGGGGTGAAGGAAGGGGAGAGCGATCGACCACTGCGATGAGAGCACGTTTTCATGGGGACCAACCAGCGCTTATCTCTTGCAGAGATTTCAGCATGACAGCTGCACCATGCTCCTTCATTGGACTTCCATTATTCTATGATCTGTCTGGCGCTCGCGGCTCATGCATGCATGCTCCTTCAGTTAGCCACATGTCACATTTCTTGTCTTGACACTCGCCAACTGACTTCCTTATATTCACAGCGTCTTCTTTTCGTTCTATTCTTTCTGTAACTTGTTTCATACTACCCTCTGCTTCTCTCATCCTATCCTTTTTGCTGGCTGGCGCTCTCATTCGCAGTGTTCACTTCGCGGTAAAGGCATTTCGACTCTCTTGTAGATTCCATCAACTTGATCTCCTCAATAATAACATGGTGGATGTTGTTCCTGGGGAGATGAAGCCGACGTGGACGAATGGCAGGTCTGATCAAGCTTATATTGCTTAAAGGATCGATAGGTTTCTGGTTCAAATCAGCATTATAGACGTTCTGGGCATGCCTCACTCCTCTGTGGAGAATATCCTTGTTTCTGATCATCGCCCCATTGTGCTCACATGGCCGGCCAATGGTGTCAAAAAGGGCTTTCCATTCAAATTTAATCGCACTTATCTTCAGGACCCAGCTTTTAATGAGCTCATTGTCAACGCTTGGAAGGAGATGTTTGCTACTACTTGTCATCCGCCCCCCCGCTCTCTTCGTGAAAAATTATCTATTCTGAGAAAGGTTGTTAAGGAATGGGAAGTGGGGAATAAGAAAAAAGAAAAAATGGATCTACAGCTCATTCAACAGGAACTTGATTCCATTTTGCGGGCGGCCAATGATTCCCCCCTCACTTTCTCCATGAAATGCTGCATTCGTGTTCTCGAGGGGAAAAAATTTGATATTCTAAATAAAATGGAAGCATTTTGGCAGCTTAAAAGCAGGGCATCTTGGCTTTTGGATGGGGACAAAAACACGAAATTCTTTCATAAGTTTGCTAGTTCAAGAAGGAACAAAAATGCCATATGGAAGATTCTGAATGAAAAAGGTGACACCTTTGTATCCCATTAAGACATCTCTCGGGAGGCAGTAGTTTTCTTCAAACAACAATACACGCGGAGGTCCAACGTTGCCTTTCAGGACCTCTTATGGGGTATAGAGCTGGCCCCCCTCATGTTTGACAATAATGCTAATGATGCGCTATATAAACCAGTTTCTGAAGATGAGCTCCTTCGTATTATGAAATCCTTTCAGAAGGATAAGAGTCCTGGGCCGGATGGCTGGACTATAGAATTTCTTATACACTTCTTTGATCTCTTCAAACATGATATTCTTGATATGGTGGAAGCTTCGAGGACAACAAGCATCATACACCATCATACCTCCTCGACTTTGATAGCTCTCATCCCGAAGAAATTGGACTCTACCTCTTTCAAAGACTTCCGTCCGATCTCACTGTGCAACATCTCTTTTAAGATCATCACGAAGATTATTGCCGAAAGGATCAAAGGTTATTTGGCTCCCTCCTTAACTAAGGATCAATATGCTTTCCTCAGTGGTCGGAACATCCTCGACGCCGTGGCAAATACATAGGAATGTCTTTCTTCTCTCTCTGCTCATCAACACGCTGCGGCCATTATGAAAATTGATCTACACAAGGCTTTTGATTGTGTTGATTGGGGCTTCGTTGAATGCCTGCTTGCTAAGATTGGCCTCAAGTCACATAATATTCGATGGATTTTGGCATGCATTATGAATGTCAGCTACGCGGTTATTGTAAATGGGTTCCCCACTCATTTTTTTCAAGCTGAAAGAGGACTGTGCCAGGGATGTCCTCTGTCACCTCTTTTGTTCATTCTCGTCATGAATTCTCTTAGTCTACATATCAACAAAGCGGTGGCTGATAAAAAAATTAAGGCGATCAAGATTTGCAGGCACATATTTATCTCACATAATCTCTTTGTAGACGATGTACTCTTGTTCGCTATGCTTTGCAGGTCTTCATGGGTTTGCTTCAAAGACATCCTGGATTGCTTCCACAGTGCTACTGGGCTCTTCATCAACAAAACAAAATCCCTGCTTTATCACAATGATGTGGATCTGGATACGGTGGCTTGGATTTCACATCTCTTCGGTATTGAATCGGCCTCACTCAACCTAGGCCTCAAATACCTTAGTTTTCACCTAAAACCAAATGCTTATTCCATGCAAGACTGGCTTTGGTTGACTGAAAGATTTTATAATAGAATATCTATCTGGGAATATAGAAGTCTGTCCCTGGTGGGCAGGGTCACGCTCTCTCAAGCTGTTTTACTGCAGATGGCGGTTTACTGGGCTCATCTCTTTTTACTTCCGATCAACATCATCAATAAGCTGACCTCAGTCATGGCAAACTTCATTTGGGGTGGTTGCTCCAAACAAAAAAAGTTTCACCTGACCAAGATGGACAAAATCTCCTTGCCTAAAAATTTGGGGGGATGGGGTCTGAAAGACCTGAGAATCTTTGGTAAGGCTCTTATGTGCAAAACTCTTTGCAGAGGCATCTTCGGCAACGGGCTATGGAGAAATACCATACAACAGAAATATTTGAAAGGAAAGGGCTTGGAATTCTGGTTTCGGAGAGGCACTATAGGCATACGAAGAGGTTCATCTATTTGGCTTAGCTTTAAGAAAGTCGAGGAGCTTTTCCTGTCTAAACTTAGATGGCGCATACACACTGGCAACCGAATCCTCATTGGTATTGATCCTATCGCCAACAAACAAAGTTTTTATCTTCCTGATGACATTATTTCTGCCTTACATCGTCTGGGCATCTTCACTTGGGATAAAATCATTCTGGAATGGTCGGGTCTATCCCCCATTTGGAGATCTGCTGATCATATTGGATTGTCAGCCCCTCTCTCTTCTACCTGGGACATGGTCACCACGTCCTTACAGTCTTGTGGGATTATGCGAGGGGGTCAATTCGATCATTTATATTGGTACACGCCTAGTGTATCTGCTCCCGTCCGCGTCAAAGACATTTATTCTGAGCTCATTATTACAAAGGTTCCGGTATCTGCTCCTATGTTTCCGAAGGCACTATGGAAGATAGGTTGCTCGCCAAGGATGATCTTTTTTGCCTGGCTTCTATTCAACAACATGAATCTTACGTGGGAAAATTTGAGAAAGAGATGCTGGCATGGGCCCAGCCGATGCTCTATGTGTGAGTTAGATGAGGAGTCAAATCTACATATGTTCTTTCAATGCATCTCCGCACAAGAAATCTGGTATGAACTTGCTTTTTTATATGATTTTCCTCACGTTGTCTTCGATTCTGTGCATGCAGCCTTTCAATGGTGGACTTCACAATGTGAAACACGTCGCCCCCTCTTCATCATCATGATATGGTTTGCATGGAAGTGGCGGAACCACAAAATTTTCAATGATTCCAGGGTCCCTTTCAAATCCATCCTGCCCTGTATCTGCTCCTATTATGATTTCATTACTGGCAACAGGGTATAGCTTCATATATCTGTAACAACCCTTTTGAACATGACTTTTTTGCTCTCCATGTATCTCTAAGTATCTTCATATGGTGCTATACATATTTCTGATATGTCTATCTTTGCTCTCTCTGAGATTTTTGCGCCTTTCTGTTCACCAGAGGTGTCATTGACAATCATTCTGTAACCGATTATGGCTTTTATATTGGCTTAATATAAACTATCTAGCTTTTTCTTCTGAAAAAAAATACATAGATTGATTTGTTAAATATATGTTAAGTTTCTTTGAAAACATAAAAACACTAATTTTAAAGAGCTAAATACTTTCCTATATCTCTAAAATAAAATTTAATAAATATAAATTATTATATATTTTTTATAAAGAAAATTTATATTTATAAAATAAATTATTGTTCTTCTGTTAAAAGCTTTACACTTCTGGAAATAGATAATTGTGAGCGGCATTCAAACCTTGGGGTAATATAATCTACACCTATGGGATCCACACCTGAGAGTATGAAATGACCATTTGCTTGTATTCTCGAAAAAATAGAGTTCACATGGCGTGAGATTTGGAGGCCCATGGAATTCAGTTGAACAATGTACACGAGTAAATAATGTATAGATACATCAAAACATGTAAACCTCACATTCACATTTAATGTTATAGTTATTTTTTTAATTAAAATTGTTGGGAAGTTTATAAATTTTGACGCAAGTAATGAGGGGCAGATGTTAGGATTTTAGTTTGGTTCAAGCCCATCAAATGCTTAGGGTTATGAGAATGTTCTCGTTAGTGAAAAGCATGAGCAGCATGTTCGTTTAGAGACCACATGTAAAAAGTTTATTTATATTTGACTTTTTGAATAAACGCTTGATGGTTTTTAAAGCTTAAACAGAGTTTTAATGTTTTTTTTCAATCATAGAGTAATTAACAAAATCATAAACGTGATGGAGACATTTGAGGATGGTATTGAATTATTTGTTTGGATAATATTCATATCAGTTTCTCTTGACAATGAACCACACTTGTTGGTTCGAAACACGTCGACAAATGAATTATGATGTGATTTTCGCTGAAAAATCTTCTCAATAAACTTGATATGAATCACAAAAGCCTAAATTCAACAATTGCTAATTAATTTAAAGAAATGAATAGTTTATTTCATAGATACATATAATTTTAATAAATTATTTGTTATATATAACAGTGATGTGAGATTTCAGAGTTTATGTTTATGTGATTTATAATTTGTAGGCTAAGAATTTTTTTGGTGAAATCATATAAAATGAAATTTTTGTTGATATGGTTTATCTTCCGAATAAGATGAAGAACCAAAACTTGATATCAAATTAAATAATTGTAGAGATGTTTTCTAACCGTGATAATATAACAATTAATTTTGACTAAAATTTATTATTTATTAATAAACAAATTTTTAATTAATTATTCTTACTCTATTAGGAATTAATTATTTTTAATTAAAATAAATTAAATAAAGTAATAATTAAAATTAATTATTTTTATAATGAATAAAACAAATTCTAACCAATCTTACCCACATGGTATTATTTTAATTAATTCAAAGAATTATATATATAATTATGATTCCTAACAACTACATTAGAAATAGATATATAATATTTTAATAAATAATCCCTAACTACCAATTTTAGAATATGTTATTTACCTTATTAACTAAATCACTAATGGCTAGTTTATGCATCCATACTATTTATTCGTGAAGATTGATTGATTTCTTCACCTTGTCTTGAGGATGAACCTCACATTTAATGTGACTGACATCAATCGATCACTTATATGGTTTAGAGACCACATGATCGTTTAGAGACCACATGAGAAGAGTAAAAGGTTTATTTATATTTGACTTTTTGAATGAATGCTTGATGGTTTTTAAAGCTTAAACAAAGTTTTAATGTTTTTTTCAATCATAATTTAACTTAAGTAATCAACAAAATCATAAACGTGATGGAGACATTTGAGGAGGGTATTGAATTATTTGTTTGGATAATATCCATATCAACTTGTCTTGACAATGAACCACACTTGTTGGTTCGAAACACATCGACAAATGAATTATGCTGTGATTTTCGTTGAAAACTCTACTCAATAAACTTGATATGGATCACAGAAGCCTAAATTCAACAATTGCTAATTAATTTAAAGAAATGAATAGTTTATTTCATAGATACATATAATTTTAATAAATTATTTGTTATATATAATAGTGATGTGAGATATGTGAGATTTTTGAATTTATGTTTATGTGATTTATAGTTTGTAGGCTAAGAATTCTTTTGATGAAATCATATAAAATGAAATTTTTGTTGATGTGGTCTATCTTCAGGATAAGATGAAGAACCAAAACTTGATATCAAATTAAATAATTGTAGAGAGATGTTTCTAGCCTTGTTAATATAACAATTAATTTTGACTAAAAATTTATTATTTTTTTCCGAGGAAAAAAGCCGAGCTTTTCTATTAATAAAAATAAAAAAGCTACAAACAGATGAGTTAACATTCAGCAGAAAGCTGCCAAAAGCAGAAAGAGGAAAACCATCCTTCTCCACGAAGTCATCAAGCATGTCTTTTGCAAATACAAACCACCAAGATCAACTGAGCTCGGCCTGACACAACCATATCCAAGTAATATCAGAGGCTGTCCAGAACATCTGGGGCTCTTTTAAAACGAACCGCAAAATTTACAATAACGAGTTCTGTCGAGCATCTCCGAATTTAAAAGAGATGAAAATGTGAGGGAAAAAGCTCACAAAAGAAAAGCCACCAGTATCAACAAAAGAGACCCTTTGATCCTGACGCGAATTCAGCAAGAAACAAAGAACATTAAGTGGAAGGGGCCATATCCGTCTCACGGATCTGGTCCTGGAACTGCTCCTTTATCCTCCACGAACCCACAGCCTGATGCAAACCATCTTTAGAATACCTGTCTGCTTCATCATTTTTTTCCCTGTAAATATGATCAAGAGATAGAACAGTGAAAGAAGATTTAAGATTTTGAATTTCTTCTAACAGAGGCATCAACATATAATTCTGGCATCTAAATTTCCCATTGACCCAGTTTACAACATTTGAAGAGTCTCCAAAAATCTGAACTTGAAGGACCTGTCTATGAATGAGCTAGCAAAGGAGGAGTTTTAAAGCTGAAAGTTCAGCGAAGTTATTAGTGCCCATCCCGAGACCCACTAAGGCTTTAAGCGAATGTGATGGACTAAGATGGATAATAATTCCGGCACCAGTGGAGTTGTTTTGAGCTGCCCCGTCAAAGAATGCCCAGGGGATGCCTTCTTTAATCAGGATATCTTTCCGCTGATTTGGGGATGAAGGGCCTTCCGGCTCAGGTATGCTTGCAAGGATGGCTGAGCTTTGGATTGCAATAACTTCCACCGGAGTAGCTTTTTCATTGAATATACTACGATTCCGGGCTATCCAAATGCCCCAGCAGAGAATAGGAGGAAGGTTCCTCAGGTTCTTCTCGGGATAGTTGGACCACCAAAATTCCCAAGCTGCAGTGAGATCTCCCCCTTCCCATCTGGAGTTAATGTTCAGGAGCTTGTTTGTTTCGTCCCAGACTTGTCTAGTGAAGGAACATTCCACCAGTAAATGTGTAATGGATTCCGAAGCAACCTGGCATAAGGGACATCTACTCGGCCCCTGCTTGAAACGACCTTGAAGGATTTCCCAAGTAGGGATCTTTATTTTAAGCGCACACCAGAGAAAAATTCTGGCTTTTTTGGGGCATTTCAGTTTGAACAGTGGCTTTGCCCACCATCCAGGAGGATCCCAGCCCTTTCTCTTCATCAGAAAATTATAGCCAGCCTTTGGGGAGTATAATCCTGTCTCAGCATGAGCCCACACTAGGGAGTCAGGATGATCCTTTATTCTGACATTTGACCACTTAAGTTCATGTGTGTAGGCCTGCCACTCGATTCTCCAGGTGGGATCAATGCCCAGATCCTCCACTGATTTCCATTCCTGTCCCCAAATGGAGTATAAATCCATGTTTGCTATCTGACTTAACCTGTGTATACCCTTTGAATTGAGATGAGCGAGAAGACCAGGGGGTAAGGCAAAAAGGTCGTTGCATCCAACCCACGGATCCCTGCCAATCCGTAGATTTTCGCCATTCCCCACCTGCCAAGCAAGTCCTTGTTCAATGATTTTGAATGCATCTGAAGTGGCCTTCCAGATAACCGAGCAATTCTTACCTTTTTTGTTTGGACTCCGAATCCAAACTTCTAACGGCATGGGGTCAATATACTTTCTTTTGACCACTCTGGTCCAAAGGTTCTCTGCTTTTATAATTCGCCAACCTGATTTTGCTGCCAGAGATTGACTAAAATCGACGAGATGTTTGATGCCCCAAACCCCCATTCCTTTGGTCTAGCGATCTTATCCCAAGCAACCCAGGGAAGGACTGAAACTTCATTGGCTCCCGACCACAGAAATCTGCTACATATTTGTTTGATTTTGTGAAGAACTCCTTTTGGGATTCAGGTCAAAGAAGCCCAAAAGACCGGGATGGCCTGAAGAACAGAATTTATTAGTGTTAGCCTGCCAGCCCTTGATAGCCATTTGAAACTCCAGTGGGAAATCCTTTGTTCAATTTTTGCCACCAGCCAGTTCCAATCCTGCTTTCGGTATGCAGACGGTTTTAACCAAAACCCCAGGTACTTGAAAGGCTGATCCATACCGCATATTTCAAAGGGCAGGTATGATGAAATCAAGTTCTCCTCTTGCCTGGAGAAAGCTTCCATAATAAAGTGAGACTTCCTGTGATTTATTTGGAGCCCTGTAGCTTTCAGAAATATATCAAGAATGTCTTTGAGCTCTTTTAGTTCATTTATATTTCCACTTGTAAACAATAAAATACCATCTACAAATAGGAGATGAGTTATGAAAAGATTTACAGCTATTTCCAAACCTGTAACCAAACCTGCTCTCTTGGCTTTTTTGATCAATCTGCTGAGGCCTTTAGCCGCCAGAAGAAAAAGCAAGGGAGAGAGAGGGCATCCTTGTCTCAAGCCTCTTTGACTTTTGAAAAATTGAGATGCAGCCCCATTAATCAAAACAGCAAAACAAACATTTGAAATACATCCCATTATCCAATTTATGAACTCCACCTTAAAGCCAAGATGAGTCAATAACAGTCTGAGATATGACCAGCTTATCCTGTCGTAGGCTTTGGACAGATCTAATTTAAGCACCGCCCCTTTTTTCTTTGCTTGTCTAATGCTGTGAATGGTTTCCTGGGCCACCCCAATGGCTTCATGAATTTGACGACCATCCAGAAATCCAAATTGCTCGTTGGATATACAAACTGAAAGTATTGGCTTCAGGCGAACCGCTATGACTTTTGCTATGATCTTGTAGATAGCATTGCAGAGAGAGATAGGTCTAAAATCTTCAAAAGATTCCGGGTCCTCTCTTTTCGGAATGAGGGCAATAAAGGTTGCATTAAAAGGACCATAGATTTCTCCTTTTTTCCTTGACTCCTCCACAACATCTGTTAGCTCATCACCAATCTGCTCAAAGAAATGAGTAAACAACTCTATGGTCCAACCATCCGGACCAGGACTTTTGTCTTTTGGCATTGATTTTATGACATTTTCTACTTCCTCCTTAGACACTTCTCTAAAAAGATTTTCTGCTTCCTCCTCCTCCACAAAACGAGGGAAAGCATGGGCAGTTCGAATGATTTCGGCTATAGAAAGTCCCCCTGGGTCAGCAAAAAGGGATTGGAAGTGACTCTTCCCCAAATTTGATACAGCCTCAAAAGTTGAGTGCTCCCTTCCATCCGCGTCCTTTAATTTCCAAATGGTATTTGCATTTTTCCGCCCCTTTGCATAATTATGGAAGAATTTTGTATTTTCATCCCCCGCTTTCAACCAAATAGCCCTACTTTTCAACCTCCATTCCTCTTCTTTGTCCAGAAGAATCTTGGCTCTGCTTTTTTCTAACCCCAGTATTCTTTCTTTCGCCTCTTGAGAGATGTAAGCATCAGCATCCGGATCTTCTAAGGCACTTAGAGCCTCATCAATTCTGACCAAATTCTCGTCTGATTTTCTCTTTCTGTCTGCAGCCCATTCTATGGTTGCCCTCTTCAGCCTTTTTAAATTCTTCATAAAATGTGCTCCTTTGTTTTCCGGAGGGGAAGAGCCCGGGTGCCTCCAAGTATTCCTGAACAGCTGAAGAAATGACTCCTCCTGAAGCCAAGTAGCATTGAACTTAAAAGGAGAAGCCGGCTTGGGAGGGGTCTTTGAGAACTCAAGGAAGATAGGAAAATGGTCCGAGTTGCCCCCTTCACCCACCCATTGCCTGAAGAGTGGGATATAAGAAGCCAACGACTCATTTATGAGAAAACGGTCCAGTCTTTTAGCAATTCTCTCCTCTCCCGTTCTTCTGTTTCGCCAGGTCGGCTTTGCCTTTATTATGTTTACATCAATAAGATTTTGAGTCTGAAAGGCTTTTAGGAAAAAATCGGCCAGAGGATCTTCCCTTGCATTGGGCCCCCAGGCTCCGGCTATCCCCAAAGAAAAATTTAGGTCCCCCCCTATTAGCAACTTTTTGTTTTTTAACAGCTCTTTGGAGAGGAAATCATTCCAAAAAGAGGCCCGTCCCTGACAGGGACCATACACATTGATGACCAGAAAAGGCAAGTCAAAATCGGGTGAAAGGATCTCCAGCCTGAGAGCATGGGACAGACCCCATGAATTTAAGACCTTTAATCTTCCCTGTTTAAAACCAATAGCAAGACCGCCAGAATGGCCGAGAGCATCCAGAGCAGTGAAAGCCCAACCCGGAAATAGAGAACAGAGGGAGGATTCAACATCAGCACTCTTGCCTAGAGTTTCCTGAAGAAAGACCATATCCGGGTTGTGGCGGGAGATTAAATCTTTTAGAGCTAGTTTTTTGGGTTTACTAGCCAACCCCCTACAATTCCAAGAAAGACAGATCATTTGATAACCATCTCAGTGGTTTTTGCTGCTCTAAGTACCCCAGGGATCGACATTTGTTTACCATCCGCTACATCAAATTTTGCCTTAGCTTGTGCTTTAGATAAAAGAGATTTTCTCCCTCTACCTTTTTTAAGAGACTCTTCGACGACTCAGGACAGATACCACCAACCGTTTCCGGGACAAGCTGAAGGTTAGCAGGTCTTTTACTGTGAGATCTGAGGTTATAGTGTCGGACAGAGGATGAACTACCTGAGATCTGGCCCATCTTAGAATGGTCCTCACAGTTCAGATTTTGTGAAGGAAGAGCTTTGGTTTGAACGACCGCAGAAGGGCCGACTGGAATGTCCAAAGATATTCCTTTGAGAGGTTGTTCATCATCCTCACGAAACGGGATCACTTCCTCCCGCTGCATGTCCTCTTCCGCTTGGGTATCTTGATTTGCTCTCTGGTGCTCTGCTTCTGTGCTGATCTCCTCCACTGGCTCCTCATTTTTCCTCAGGAAACCCTCCATATCCTCTTCTCTGCCCTTCATCTTCCTTCTACTTTTCCCCAAAGGGCATTCCCTAGCCAAGTGTCCGTATTCATGACAACGGTGACACCTGAAGGGAAAGAGTTCATAATCCAAAATCTGCTCATACTCATAATCCTTGTATTGCAAAGGAACCGTTTTTGCAAATCCTTCCGTCGGGTTTAGCCTTACCAGGATCCTCGCCACTGCTCTTTCAAAGGTATGGAGGTAGGATTTGTCTGCATCCAGAAAGGTGCCCAAATGGTTTCCAATAGCCTTAAAAACTGAGTCCACCCAGAGAAAGGGAGGTAAATTTGGAGCCCTAACCCATATGGGTAAATCGTCTACCTTCTCCTTAGAGGCATCAAACATAGGAGACCATCTTTTGAAAAATACAGGTCGGTTCCCAATCGCCCAGATTCGTTCCTCGACCCATTCCATAGCCTCTTTACAGTCAAATTTTACCATAAACCAGCCCTTGACCAGCGTAGCAGTCGTGAAGGAGTTCGCCGGTGTCTTCGACCACTGACTCTCGGCCCACTGCTTGAGGAATTTGCCAGAGACATATCTTCCTCTCACTCTACCAACAAGGGTGCTCTCTGCCACATCCAGAGCATCCTCAACCTGGACGTCCATTCCTAGTACCAAATTTGTGACCCTCTTAGTTTTCCACGGTTTGACTGTCTTCCTCTTATCCCCTACCTTCTCTGCGTCTCGTACTGATTTTCGTTCTCCTGTGATAGGGATTGATTTACCTGCATCCCTGATTTGGTCGCTTCCATCTTCCACGTCTCTCAGATCTTTATACTCGCGGGAGGTTTCAACCAGACCTTCCACCAGGCTCCCTACTTTGCCAGTAATCGAAGGGACGCCTTCTTCCACCTTTCCTAGTTCAGGAGGATTTTCAAAAACCCCCACATTTGTGACTTTTTCCGCACCCACTAGACCCTCTTCCTCCCTAGAAGATCTTTGCAAGGGTTCTTTTGGGAAAAGGGTTTTGAATAACGCCGGATGATTATTTC
Source organism: Pinus taeda (assembly GCA_000404065.3). Lineage (NCBI taxonomy): Eukaryota > Viridiplantae > Streptophyta > Pinopsida > Pinales > Pinaceae > Pinus > Pinus taeda. Next base: position 54,400 of record APFE030890858.1, on the reverse strand, counting down.
CATCCCCCAGTTCTTTTCCCGAACTCTGTACCCCTCCCACAGTCCTCCATACCCCTTTGATATTTGGGGAATTTATAACATCCTCAAGTCCTCCCGACGAAGCAAAAATTTTTGATGGGGAAAAGGACTTACTGCTTGGTGAGACGAGATTCTTGCATTTTAACGAACCTGGCCATGCATGGGGTTTTTCCGCCTCCAAACTCCTACCTCCAGCACTGTTTGCTTCTTCAGAAACTCTGCCCCCGACTCCGAAGCCACTTGAGAGCTCCAGGCTCTCGTCCAGAAGCCCTTTTACCGCATTTGAACGCCATATGCCTCCTCCCGAGAGCAGAACGGTCGCATGGTTGACAGAATGCCCGAAATACTCGTCAATGTTTTCCGTCGTGGCCTCCTTTCCCCAGACGGAGAGAATATCTTCCGGGGATGGATCTAAATCGACTGATTCTCTTGGGTTAACCATGGTAAAAACGGCCCCGTTAAAACCTTATACCTCCCTTCAACCGTTACCCGAAGAGAACAACAGAAAACGCCTGGTCTTCGAAAACTGCGGAGGGCACAAAAAGTGGTAGAAACGATCATTCTTACCTCATCCGCAGCCTGCGATGGTAATCATAACCGCGACCACGATTCTCTGACAACTGTCAACTTAGAGCCTTATTAACACCTCAGTTTTTAATGCAGCAGAGGGACCTCTTCCAGAGACTCAGATCTGAAACAGTCTTTCTTTAAATCTGCTACAACCTCATGTCACTGCCATTCAGCCCCAAAACAGTCATTCACAGGCCTCTGACAGCCACTTTCAGAACCTTATTCAGTGATTTTTGGCCTGTGACCACCATTTTCAGGCCTGTACCAGTGCTCCCTTCACCGCCATCGCGCTTCCCTCCCCAGAATTTTCAAATTCTCCCTTCTAAAAAAAAAAAAATATTATTTATTAATAAACAAATTTTTAATTAATTTTTCTACTAGGCATTAATTATTTTAATTTAAAATAAATAAATAATAAGTAATTAAAACATAATATTTTAAAATGAATAAAAACGATTTTACCAATTCTTAAACCACAATGTAATTTATTTTAATTAATTCAAAGAATTAATATATATAATTATGACTCCTAACAACTACATTACAAATAGATATATAATATTTTAATAAATAATCCCTAACTACCAATTTTAGAATATTTTATTTACTTTATTAACTAAATCACTAATGGCTAGTTTATGCATCCATACTATTTATTCGTGAAGATTGATTGATTTCTTCACCTTGTCCTAAGGATGAACCACATTAGTTGGTTCGAAAGATCAACCAAATCCTAATGATGCGATTAATCCGAAAGACATCTATTTACAATATGGATCACAAAAAGTTCTTGATCTAACAATTGAATAAATAGTTGTAAATAATGAATTTAATTAATTACTTATTATAGTTATTAAATATTTAATAAAAAAGAAAGTCAGTCATATAGAAATAAATGTAAAATTGAATAGTAATAATGGTAATAATAAAGTAAATAAAATAAATAACCCTAAGAGACAAATTTAAAAATAAAATAAAATGAATAGAAACCATAACTTAAATTAATTATTATTATAATTAATATTTAAATAAAAAAAGTGGTCTTATAGAAATAACTTAAAAAAAAGGTGATACAGTTAAACTTAATGGTTCCAAACCATAAAACTAATAAATAACATAAATAATAATAAATAATGTAGTATACTAAATTAAGAAAAGCTAAACTAAGGAAAATAGGGGAGGGATCCAACCCATGCTAATACTCCAACCAACGTCTCTATTTAGACTGATAGACTTCCATTCAATTTCCAAGACTTTCTTAAACTTAAGATGATGAAAATGATCAATTTTTGCCTCTTCAATGCAGATGTAAAATTTTGTCTTTTCCGCGTGTTATGCCAAAACGAAGGAGCGAGATGTCTATTGTCGGCTGCGTGCTCATGAATCTGATTTATTGAGTGGTGAGTTTGACCAATGTACAAAGTACCACAATTTTCTCTTATGTGATTTTATCAAAAAAATTCTTAGCTTACAAGTGATGTGAAATATTAAAGTTGAATCTTCTGATTTATTGAGGAGTGAGTTTCACCAATATACAAAGTCCCGCAATTTTCTCTTATGTGATTTCTCCCAAAATTTTCTTAACATACAAATGATGTAAAATATTAAAGTTTATATTTTATACGTTATTTAAAAAAATTATAAATTAAAAAAATATGATAATTAGAATTACTAATCTAGTGGTAAGATTCAAACTATGAAATTAATATATTCATTTCAGGTTGTCATGTTGATTCTACTTCTTAGCATAATCTATATCATTTTTCTCATAAACTTAGTTATTGAATGTAAGTTATATATTAATTAATTATAATATATAAAGTATATGCTCTTTCCATATAATTATGAATTTATTTATTTTTTAAAATAAATTTGATTGAAGTAAGTATTAACAATTTTTAATAAGTAAGTTCAATTTATATATAATTTATGAGTATGTTGCATAGTTTAGGAAAAACGTTGTTTTGTTTTTATTTTTTATTTTCATTTGATATTTTTTTTTTACATGGCTCATTTAAATGTTTTTATGTTCTTGTTTTACATTTCAATTTGTGTGAGTTAGTTTTTAATTTTGTTGTTATATGTTTTAGATTTTATGGTATGTTAAGTTTCAAATAGTTTTGTAACTTTCTTTTTATTACTCAATTAAATGTTTCATCTCTTTGTTTCACATCTCGATTTGTGTAAGTTAGTTTCTAATTTTGTTGTTACATATTTTAGACATCATGGCATGTTAAGTTTCAAATAGTTTTGTAACTTTCTTCTTATAACTGATTTAAATGTTTCATCTTAGTTTCAAATTTTGTTGTTACATGTTTTAGACACCATGGCATGTTAAGTTTCAAATCGTTTTGTAACTTTCTTCTTATGACTCATTTAAATGGTTCATCTCCTTTTTTCACATGTCAATTTGTGTGAGTTAGTTTCTAATTATGTTGTTACATGTTTTACACACCATGGCGTGTTAAGTTTCAAATAGTTTTGTGCTTTAAGCCTGAGGGCAAGAGTGAGGGTCAATACAACAATATTCACAGGCACATAGTCATTACAATAATATTTATCATCATCATGTCACACTCATAAGGAATTGACCCTAGGTGGGGGAGATAAAATCCATTCTCCTATGACCACCCAAGATAATCCCAATTGACAACTATCTATCTATCTATCTATCTATCTATCTATATATATATATATCTATCTATCTATCTATATATATATATAAAATATATATATATATAATATATATATATATATATATATATATATATATATATATAATATAATATATATATATAAGATTTCTATCTTATTAATAGAAATTTAAGCAGTGACATAAAACATGTAGGTATTATAATCTACTATGCTTTCATGAGCCCAAATAACTTGTTTAAAAGGCCTAGCCTAAGTAGGGGTGTGCTCAAAAAGTTTAGTTGAAGTCTTAGAAGCCTACTCATAGGGAAACTAGGTGGAAAAAAAAATAATAAAGTGGCTGACATATACATAGTTTTTATAAGGTTTATTTTCCCAAAATGAAAACTAAAATCACATGTACCCCAAATGCCAACAGACCCATTAAAACAAGTACTAAAAAAAGAGAAAAAATTGCATACCATGCATAGAAACCTGAGATTATACCTTTGGAGGAGAAGAGCCCAAAGGTGTATGAGATTGGATGCCAACAGGGTGGTCTCTAGAGTCAATAACAAATTTGAAGCTAGGATCCCACCATGTTTCTTTGCTAACCATTTGTAGAGAGTGAGAAGCACTCATCCTTGCTTTTATGGGTTGTCTAAATGCTCCTAAAGTTCCCATTATTCTACTTCCTGATCAACAAATGCATGCACTACTAGAAGCTTGGTATTCCATTCTAGTTCTAATGCCCTGTACAACTTCATGTCGCGAGTGTGACTCGTGCCATCCCAAATAAATTCCTCAAATTTTGCTTGGAGATCCTTATCTGTGATAAAACCCCTCCATGTTTTGATGTCCTCATCCAATAATTTCAATTTTTACAAGCTACAAGAGAAACAATGTAGTGGAAGGTTTAAGCGGCCTCCATGGTAGCCAATTCAACACTTGTACAATGAGAAAGAGGTTGACCTAACAAGCTAGAAGGAGAGCCATGAGGGTGAGCAGAAAGCAATGGTTACAGACCAAAGCTTGGAATAGGGAGGGAATGTCAAGGCTAGAAAAGCTCGAATAGGGAAAAATATTAGATGAAGAAGTGTGAAGTAAATCCACAACCATAATATGAAACTAGAAAAGGTCAGGCTTCCTGCATGTTGCACAGAATTATGCTACCTTCTCTCAAAATAAATATTGGAGGTACAAAACTCATCATAGCAAGATTTTAGGATGTTGTTGCATTAGAGGAACCTACGAATGAGTAGGGGTTTCCATTATTAACCATTTTGCAGGCTTACATTGAAACTAAGTAGTTGCATGTATCCTAGTGGAGTTAAAGACATTCATGACCACCTCCCTCATGTCATGTTAAACCATCAAACACTCTATACATATCATTTTTTCTATACTATCAATTTTATATTAATTTTCTTATTTTACTTCATTTTAAAAATATCATCCCGTCAAAAAACTAACCATATTAACTCCCTCCATATCTAAATTATTAGATTACATCGTAAACATACAATAAAATGCCATAATCTATACGTTCTAGATTTTAGAAGTTTTTCCAACATATTTATTTTTATCAAATTTGCTCGAAATACGACAAGAATTTATTAAAATTACAACTTTAATCTATGAACTTTATATAATATCACTGCTTTAAAAACTTTTTAAAATATTGAATTTATTTATACATTTAAAAACAGTTTTTAAAATAATAAATGAAATTTTATTTTACAAATTCTAGCCACAATTTCCAAAACATAAAATAGTTAAACCAGAATTAGTCCTTACACTTATAAATCGAAATTAATGTGGCCATAAAAAAAAATATTGTTAATGAAATTGAGCTTCACAACCATTTTTAATGATTGCATTAATGACTTATAATTAATCTTAAAGTAAACGACAAGAAACACCGAAAATATTTTCTAAAATAAAGTGGAATCATTCGCATGGCATATCCAGAATTATCATTTGGAATGTGAATTATAAAAATTTAGGTATGGCCAAAATCTAGGTCGTCTCATTCATCAGTCGTAACGGTTAAGACTAAATAAATGGATATAATTAAATTAAATAATCATTATGATGTGACTTTTTTAATGACTTTTCAACCATAATTACAACAAACCTTATATTTGATATATTATGAATACTTACAACAATCATTACATCAAATTCTAATATATTACAAATTTACAAGCATGGAGTGTACTTAAGTTTGACGTTATATTAAACAATGTTTGACGTTGTATTAAGTAGAGTTGACGTCATATTAATTTGGATTTTTCTCTTCTAATATGTTTTTTATATTTAAAATATATATAAAAAATGACCATACAAAATATATTTAATAATTTTACAAAATATATATATATATATATATATAGTATTTTATTGATAAGATATAAATTTTTACTTCCTTGTGGGTGCTTATTAATAGTGAAGTATATAATTATTAAAATATTTAAACATAGGGAAGGTGGGGATCAAGGATCTTCCTAATTAGAAATCACAAAAAGATATGGACATGCAGGTATAAGGGAATGTTTAATAATATGGGTATTCGTGTTGAGCCATCTTCTATACTATAGATCATCATTATGCTAGACAGAGATTTGATTGTAGTGTTTTCATGGCGAGGAAAGGGGTGGTTGTTTTGATGATAGAGATTTTACGAGGGCAGTGTATAAGGAAATCAACCTTGATTTGGCATTATTGTACTTTATCTATTTGACTCTTCTAGTTTTTACATTTATGGTGGCTTTGATATATTTGGTATTTGAATTTTTCCTTGTTGGAGGTGAGCATGCCATTATTGAATCTATGTTTGTGTTAGTGGCTATGTTGATTTTCTTAAGTTGGTTCTTGAGTTAGTTGGTAGAACCCAGATTGGGGAGGATGTATCTTATTTAAGTAGGAATAAAAAAATCCTCCCTGGCTTTTGGTATGCACTCAAAGAGCTTAGGTTGGTTCTAGTATTGTTTGGCATGGACCTATACAAATAATTTGGACTTGGGTTTCAAAGCTCTCTTTCTAACTTCATCTTCATGCATTTCTCATTTCGGTTCCTTCTAATGTCTTTTTTTGTATTCAATTCTCTCTACAAGTTTTTTTTTCCAGAGAAAAAAACGGTAACTTTTTATTAATAAAGTAATAAGAAAAGTTACACCACTTAAACAAATAATACTCAGCTCAAGACGCCAACCTGGGCTCAACGAGCTTTACACAAATAACGCAGCGTTAGGGAGCTAACGTGCATGAGAATAAGAAGAGAAAAGAAAGAGAGCGGAAAAGAGGGGAGAAAATACTCCAGCATAACTGCATCAAGATTTTCGACCCTTTTTCTTTTCCACCTTACGCCATTCACCCAGAGGGGGGGGCGGACGAAGCAATGACAATCTGAGTTGATTCGATCGGCTGTCCTGATTCTTTGTCTGAGTCTGATGAATCTGTGTGGTGTTGTCGTTTGTTTGCTCCCATGCTTTGATCCACACTTATCATCTCTGCTTTGTTTTGCTGGGTCTCTGTTTGGTTTTTATGTTGCTGTGGATCCTTGTTGACTGCTGTATTTTCCTTCTGGTGTTCTATTTCAACTTCCTCTATGGTGGTATCGTCCTCTTCTGCTTCTGTTTGTTCCTCTTCTGTTACCGAAGGGGCTTTCTTTCGTTCTGTTCTCCTCTTTAAAACTTCATCTAAATTCTGCCATCCTCTGGGCTTCCTTTGTTGTGGCTTGCTCTTGCTGGGGCAAGTTTTGAGCAAATGTCCTGTTTGTTGGCATCCCCTGCACCTGAAAGCTGTGTTCTCATAGTCCAAAGGTTGTTTCCACTGAATATTGTTAAAAGTCAGTATGATGCTTTCAGGTAGTCCTTTGCTGAGATCTACCTCAACACATATCTTAGCAAAGGTAAAAATTCCTTTTAAATGCCTGTCTGTATCGATCTTTAACATTCTTCCAAGGGTGTTCCCGATAGTAGCTAGGGTCTTGAAGTGCCAAAAATGTAATGGTATATTATGCAGTCTAACCCATACAGGCATCCTTGAAACCACCATAGAGTTGGCATCAAACTCTGGAAACCATGGGGTGATAAATAAGCCCGCACTGCCCCAGAACCATGGTCCTTCATTGAGAATTTTTTCCCTTTCTTCTTCATCAAGGAAAATTACTATGAAGAAACCCTTCGAACATAGATGGATCTGGCAGTTTTTTGTCCAGATCGAGTGTATCCATTGATACAGGGCCTCAGTTTTAGGCCAAAAACCGTTAAATCTACAAATAACTGCTTTTTTTTCTAGATCTGAGAAAATACTCCTTACCTCTGGAATATCCAGTGAAAGGGAGGGGCTCTCTGTCATTTGATCCACGATATAACTCCCTGGCGCTATATTGACTGCTGCAGGTTCTTTCCTCTCTGTGGGCTCTTTTCCTTTGGCTGCATCACGATAGGAGCCTCCAGGTTTTGACGTGGATCCCTTAGATCCACCTCGCAACCGGAGGTTGAGGGTAATGGTTGAATCCTTTGCTACCCTGTAGTACTGGATTGAGTAAAGATCCTGCATGCAAACCCCAGAAAAAATTAGTATTTGATGAGCAGCTGGGATTCCCAGTTTGTCTTGGATTCTCTTTTTAAGCTCCAGAACCCTCATGCTTCCCCAGATCTGCAAACATAAATGATTGCCCTCTGTAGTTCTGATAAAAATTTGATGTGCTGCCTCAGGTAAAGGTTCTTTAATGCACCGCCGCAATACCAGGTCCCTACTCCTTTTTCTTTCTGGATCCACAGCTTTCCCATTTCGGCTCTGCCCCGAATCTGTCAATCGAAGCCACGGCGAGCTGAACAGGGGCAGCGAAACTGGAATACGCCTCTTTCCTCCAGAGACGCCTACAGGTTTCCCTTGCCAATGCAGAACGAACTCGGATCTGGGAAAACGGGAACATTCAAAGAACAAAAGAAATGGGGTTTTGAGGAGTGGTTTTAAGTGTGACTGTGGCGTAAAAGACAGGGCAACCACATAAAACCCACGGGCCAGGGCCAAACTACTGCTCCGATAAGGGATTTCGACCTTGCTGGTGAAGAAAAACCCTGAAACGGCAAGACGACCCCACAGCCAACCATAAATGTGGTTTATTCTGCCGGTTCTGAGGAAAAAGAGTTCATAGCTGATACACCGCGACCAGGAAAAAGCTAAAGGCCCCAGAGACTGATTTCTGAGCATCAAGACTTGAAAAAACTTTCCATCGAACGGTTCTGCCCAAAACCAATGGGGAGACTTGATGAAAGAGGAAAAAACCAGCAGATTCCAGTGCTTTCCACATAAGTGCAGGAAACTTGGCTCGGCGTCGGCGCTAAACTGGCGAACTGAAACCCTAAATTTTTGAACGCAGCCCGCCATCATAGCCCCCCAGTTTCTTAGAGAGTTGTATTGCAAATTTGTATTCAGTTGAATTATAGAGTTGACATACATATATATATTAAAGAAATTACAAAGAGGAAGAATTCTATGGATATATGTTTTCCACTTCCAAATATGATTGGGATGTATTAACATTTTAATGTGTAAAATGTGAATTATAAATAAAATATTTCAATGTCAACTATATATATAACAATTTATTAGTTAAAATTGGTAGGTAAGCACCCATGGGGGATTTGAACCAGTAACCTATCCCAAGGAGTGCCTTAATAGTGCACCCATTCATTGTCAACCCAAAGC
>APFE030890858.1:0-45450 GCA_000404065.3 Pinus taeda | reverse complement strand
ATATATAAGATTTCTATCTTATTAATAGAAATTTAAGCAGTGACATAAAACATGTAGGTATTATAATCTACTATGCTTTCATGAGCCCAAATAACTTGTTTAAAAGGCCTAGCCTAAGTAGGGGTGTGCTCAAAAAGTTTAGTTGAAGTCTTAGAAGCCTACTCATAGGGAAACTAGGTGGAAAAAAAAATAATAAAGTGGCTGACATATACATAGTTTTTATAAGGTTTATTTTCCCAAAATGAAAACTAAAATCACATGTACCCCAAATGCCAACAGACCCATTAAAACAAGTACTAAAAAAAGAGAAAAAATTGCATACCATGCATAGAAACCTGAGATTATACCTTTGGAGGAGAAGAGCCCAAAGGTGTATGAGATTGGATGCCAACAGGGTGGTCTCTAGAGTCAATAACAAATTTGAAGCTAGGATCCCACCATGTTTCTTTGCTAACCATTTGTAGAGAGTGAGAAGCACTCATCCTTGCTTTTATGGGTTGTCTAAATGCTCCTAAAGTTCCCATTATTCTACTTCCTGATCAACAAATGCATGCACTACTAGAAGCTTGGTATTCCATTCTAGTTCTAATGCCCTGTACAACTTCATGTCGCGAGTGTGACTCGTGCCATCCCAAATAAATTCCTCAAATTTTGCTTGGAGATCCTTATCTGTGATAAAACCCCTCCATGTTTTGATGTCCTCATCCAATAATTTCAATTTTTACAAGCTACAAGAGAAACAATGTAGTGGAAGGTTTAAGCGGCCTCCATGGTAGCCAATTCAACACTTGTACAATGAGAAAGAGGTTGACCTAACAAGCTAGAAGGAGAGCCATGAGGGTGAGCAGAAAGCAATGGTTACAGACCAAAGCTTGGAATAGGGAGGGAATGTCAAGGCTAGAAAAGCTCGAATAGGGAAAAATATTAGATGAAGAAGTGTGAAGTAAATCCACAACCATAATATGAAACTAGAAAAGGTCAGGCTTCCTGCATGTTGCACAGAATTATGCTACCTTCTCTCAAAATAAATATTGGAGGTACAAAACTCATCATAGCAAGATTTTAGGATGTTGTTGCATTAGAGGAACCTACGAATGAGTAGGGGTTTCCATTATTAACCATTTTGCAGGCTTACATTGAAACTAAGTAGTTGCATGTATCCTAGTGGAGTTAAAGACATTCATGACCACCTCCCTCATGTCATGTTAAACCATCAAACACTCTATACATATCATTTTTTCTATACTATCAATTTTATATTAATTTTCTTATTTTACTTCATTTTAATAAATATCCTGACGATGAACCACACTAGTTGGTTCGAAACGCGTCGACAAATGATCAATTATGTGATTTCGCCAAAAATATTTCTAAACAAATATCATCCCGTCAAAAAACTAACCATATTAACTCCCTCCATATCTAAATTATTAGATTACATCGTAAACATACAATAAAATGCCATAATCTATACGTTCTAGATTTTAGAAGTTTTTCCAACATATTTATTTTTATCAAATTTGCTCGAAATACGACAAGAATTTATTAAAATTACAACTTTAATCTATGAACTTTATATAATATCACTGCTTTAAAAACTTTTTAAAATATTGAATTTATTTATACATTTAAAAACACTTTTTAAAAATATATAAATGTAAATTTATTTTACCAAATTCTAGCCACACAATTTCCAAAACATAAAATAGTTAAACCAGAATTAGTCCTTACACTTATAAATCGAAATTAATGTGGCCATAAAAAAAAATATTGTTAATGAAATTGAGCTTCACAACCATTTTTAATGATTGCATTAATGACTTATAATTAATCTTAAAGTAAACGACAAGAAACACCGAAAATATTTTCTAAAATAAAGTGGAATCATTCGCATGGCATATCCAGAATTATCATTTGGAATGTGAATTATAAAAATTTAGGTATGGCCAAAATCTAGGTCGTCTCATTCATCAGTCGTAACGGTTAAGACTAAATAAATGGATATAATTAAATTAAATAATCATTATGATGTGACTTTTTTAATGACTTTTCAACCATAATTACAACAAACCTTATATTTGATATATTATGAATACTTACAACAATCATTACATCAAATTCTAATATATTACAAATTTACAAGCATGGAGTGTACTTAAGTTTGACGTTATATTAAACAATGTTTGACGTTGTATTAAGTAGAGTTGACGTCATATTAATTTGGATTTTTCTCTTCTAATATGTTTTTTATATTTAAAAAATATATAAAAAATGACCATACAAATATATTTTAATTAATTTTTAATATATATATATATAGATTTTTATTGATAAGATATAAATTTTTACTTCCTTGTGGGTGCTTATTAATAGTGAAGTATATAATTATTAAAATATTTAAACATAGGGAAGGTGGGGATCAAGGATCTTCCTAATTAGAAATCACAAAAAGATATGGACATGCAGGTATAAGGGAATGTTTAATAATATGGGTATTCGTGTTGAGCCATCTTCTATACTATAGATCATCATTATGCTAGACAGAGATTTGATTGTAGTGTTTTCATGGCGAGGAAAGGGGTGGTTGTTTTGATGATAGAGATTTTACGAGGGCAGTGTATAAGGAAATCAACCTTGATTTGGCATTATTGTACTTTATCTATTTGACTCTTCTAGTTTTTACATTTATGGTGGCTTTGATATATTTGGTATTTGAATTTTTCCTTGTTGGAGGTGAGCATGCCATTATTGAATCTATGTTTGTGTTAGTGGCTATGTTGATTTTCTTAAGTTGGTTCTTGAGTTAGTTGGTAGAACCCAGATTGGGGAGGATGTATCTTATTTAAGTAGGAATAAAAAAATCCTCCCTGGCTTTTGGTATGCACTCAAAGAGCTTAGGTTGGTTCTAGTATTGTTTGGCATGGACCTATACAAATAATTTGGACTTGGGTTTCAAAGCTCTCTTTCTAACTTCATCTTCATGCATTTCTCATTTCGGTTCCTTCTAATGTCTTTTTTTGTATTCAATTCTCTCTACAAGTTACTCACATGGTATATTCAATTAATGAGTTGGGGGTGCCTCTCATCTCAAGTTGGTAGTTTCTTACTTTGTCTCATTTGGGGCATGCTTAATGTATTTCATCATTCTATGTTGTTGTCTTGTTCTTAGAGTTTGGATACAAGTGTTTTTTACCAGAGATTTAGGGAGGGGGTTTCTTCTATCTCTCAACTAGTTTCAGACCCTTCCTAAGAAGTCATTAGATATTTATTCTTCTGCTCTCCCTCTTTGCTCCTTTTATCTTGGTTCCCTTATTGTTGGGTGGTCATGCCGGGGGGGGGGGGGGGGGGCTTGGAACAGAATGGGCTTAGAGCTCTAGGGTCCCACGAGTTTCAAGGGCATAGTGGCTTAGTTGAGCACTTGTAGCTAATTCGTAAGGAACACCCCTCTAGTTATTATAAGACAAAATATAGGATGCTAAGAGGGAAGCTATAATTGACAAAAGATTCATTTCAAATGCAAAGGTGGAAGAATAAGTAGGAAGCTACGTCCCTAACACAAAGAGCGCCCGAACTGATCAAACAAGATATATGTAGATTATAGATATATATTGACATCTTAAACTGATAATGAAGAAAGTTCTAATAGAGCATTCAGAAGCTCAACAAGAAATTCTTCAAGTATTGATGAGGTGCAAGCACAATTATCGAGGAAGGACAATAAGGTATCGGTACTAGCAAAAATGCTAGTTGGTTTGGAACTTACAAACCCTTAGGAAGAGATAAGACCACAAGAGCATATCCAAGTGGATTCACATACCAAATAAATGCACTTTCTAGTCACCATTGTCTTGTCTTGCAGTCATATTTTTATTGCTACTTTAGATCAAGAAGGCACTTAAGCCTTTAGTATATGAAGTAATTATTTTGAACTTTCATATTTGATAGGCTATGTAATACTATTTAGACTCTTTTCTTGGCCTAAACCTTTTTTGTTATGCTAGTGGTCTAGTTTCCCAAGCAACAGATCAATAGGCACACACATACCTCTATATGTATCTTTTTTTACATGAATTAATATATAGAATATTCCCAACATAAAAAGAAGACACATTTTTATAGAAGGTATTTTAATAATCAAAGAAAATAATAAAATTAAATATTTCTACATAATCGAGTTACCCATGGCTTTAAATACAAAGTATACTACCTTGAATGAACATCTTAGGGGCATATTTTGCCAACATCCTGAGGCATAATGTATTGTGTTAATTTGTATAAACAATTCAAGAGGTTACATATGGCATTCAATTCACTCAAGAAGCACCTAGTGGGGCAGTTGCATGACATACTCAAAATGTAATTGTTTGGGAAAGTTGTGAGCAAAGAGAATGTCATTCTGCAGGAGAATCTTCCTCTCTGAATGGTGTTTTAGAAGACAATTATGCTTCTATGAATAATGTTTTGGAAGAGAATATTAAAATGTTTACTTATAAATATTTACTTAACACGATATTTTAAAAATTATTATTGTTTCATTTTAAAATTTAAGATGTTTTGAATTGATTTTGTAATTGGTGGATAAGTACTTGGGTGGGAGTTAAACATTTGAAAGTGCATGTGTATTTATCAAAAAATAAAATAAAAATAAGAAATAGCATATTTTAAAGACCATAAATAGGGTTCACAAGTGGTAAAATATTGTATGTGATAGGATGGATGGCCTCCAAAAATAAGTGATAAAAGGTTTCCCATAGCAAGATGGGTGGTCTCCATACTTTGTACTACTTCAAACTGTGTAATTTATATGCCCTCCAAATATTTGGTGGATGTTTCCTATGGATTGTATAATCTCTATAGGGACATGGATTTCAAAAAATCATTGATATTAAAAGAAAATCAAAATAGGCAGCTAAGTCATACACATGATATTGTCAGCAGCATGTGCTTCGGTATGGGCATCAACAACTATGATATCGACTTTGGTATGGTTGGCTCTAACAGGTAGTTGAAATAATAACTACATAAAATTTCCCTTTATGATGGATTTTGGTGTTTAAAGAGTATTTATATTGAATGCCAATTGTCTTCATAGCTTATGTAATTGCTAAGGAGTTGTGGGCAGTTTTCAACTATGGCTAAAACAAGCATTGAAACCCATCTTATTGTAGGAACATTTTCTCACTATCAATTTTTTTCTCTATATTAGCATATTAGTGGCAAATGATTTGATTTTGTGTCATGTTCTTTTTTTTTTCGGTTTCCCTCACGACGTGGTCAGGATGGACTTCCAAGTTTGGAGGCAACAAGGTCACAAGAGATGGTTTACTCTATTAGCGGACCCAGGGGATTTTGGAGGGGTTTTGAGGAGTTTTTATGAGATTTGATGGCATTTGCTTGGTATATTCCATCATCTGCATAGTTTTCCTTTTGTTTCAGTCATAGTTTTAAAAACCACAATTGATGATCGAACCAATCCACCTAATAAATTGTGTTTCAAACTAGAACTGGTCAAACCAAGACTGGTCAGGTCTAAATGAACTAGTTTTTTAAAAAATACATTAAATAATTAATTTTTAATGAAAAAACTATTTTTAAGATTTAAACTTGTTGAAAAGTGCAACAAGAAATGCTAAAAATAGCACTGCTAAAAATATCCCTACTATAAATAGTAGTTCAGCCATTATGGAACTTAGCAACAATGGGTGAAAAGTGAAAGTGCTAAAAATAGCTTTTTCTAAAAATAGCATTTTGGGATCCCTTCTTATTTTAGTCAGTCCCCGGACTAAACATAGGAAGTAAAATTCAAATTTGATATTAACAATTGTTTGTAAATTGATTAATTAATTCATCTTGAGTTAATTAGTTAAGGAATTATGAACATGAAGTCTACGGGAGGACATGCAACAGTTTCTCCTTTGATTGAGGAATTTATCCATCAGTTAAAGAGATATGGTTGAGTTGTAATTAGTTGGCTCAGTTAACTGAGTTAAGTCCAGTTAGATTAATTTAACAATTTTTAAATTAATGAGAGTTCAATTAGTTAATGCCTGCATGCATGTAACTACTATATTTCAGATAACTGAGTATTCACTCATGGATAACTCATGCATGTCAGTTTAGTTAGAGACCCAGTTGAGATGAGATGGAGGGACAGTGTACTATTAGTTGCAAGAATATTCCATTGTGAATATTCCTTGCATGCAGAAGGAATATTATTCCTTAAGGATTGTGTAGTTGGATCAGAGGTTACAGTGAGTGTGATGAGGCCAATTCACACATGTGACATCATTGGACCCCAATCAAAACTGCGCAAGGGAATAGGAGGCTTGGAGGGCTTGAGGAAGATATGTTCTGTCTATTCAGTCTGTGATATGTATTGTTTGGTTGTAGAGAGAGCAGGATAGCTTTTGAGCTGATTCTTTTTGTAACTTGAACAAGATTTCCACTTGTATGATAATACAGATTTGGGGTTTTAGGCAGTTTCTTTCCCCAGTGTTATATCTTCTGTGTTATGGTTGATTACTTCTCATTCTTAGTTATATCCGTTCTTGGTTGATGATGCTCATATCTGTTTAAGCTTCCACAAAGTTTATGGTAGAAGTAGATCTAGTATTATGCTTTAGGACATTGCATATATCAATTGATCTATGGGTGAAAATTCTACATGGTATCGGAGCAAAGGTGATCAAAGAAGAACAATATACAAGTAGGAGAAGTTCGAAGTTTGGTTTCTGAATATTGAAATTTAGTTCTTATCACATCTCTATTTCACCTATGGCGTTCAGTGGTTTAAGACTCGAATATGCCCTTGATGGCAGTTCGAATTATATAGCCTGGAAGGATCGCATGGAGGCAGTATTAGAAGATAATGGTCTAAAGGACTTCATTGATCAAGAATTCCAAAAGCTGACTGATACTACTGAACTAGCGGAATGGAAAAAGTGTGTGGCTAGAGCAAGGAGAATCCTCCTGGAGGGAGTTCTAGATCACATTGTCTCGAGCCTCCATGGGAAGGAGACTCCGTTTTCGATGTGGAAAACATTGAAAGATCTTTATCAGAATAGCAGCGATCAGAGGAAGCTAGCGCTGAAAGACAAGCTTTGAAAGATCAAGTGTGAAAAGGGTGACACAATCTCTACGTTCCTGAACAAGCTCACCACCTGCAGGGATGAGCTTGGAAGCATAGGGATCGTGACAATTGATGATGACATGGTGAGTCTTGCACTCCTCGGTCTTCCTAAGAGCTGGCATAGCTACCAGGACTCGATTAATGGAAGAGAGAAACTGCCAGATTGGGAACGACTTTGGTTGGATTTGATGCAGGAGGAGATAAGGCAAAGAACCAGGGATGGATCTTCATCAAAATAAGATGATGAAGAAAATCTAGCTTTAGTGAGTAAAGCTAAGAAAGGGAAAGGGAAGGCGTCCCAATCCAAATCTTCTCATGGTGGGAAGAAGTTTGACAAGTCGAAAGTGCGATGCTTTCACTATCATGAAGTGGGCCATTATGCTACTAATTGTCCACAGAAGAAATTCAAGAAGGGTTCCTCAAAGGGATCTGATGGTGATGCATTAGCCTCATAGTTTGAGCCGGATTTCTCTCTTATCACATGCATGGTTTCATCCATGGTGGGACGTGTTTGGTACATGGATAGTGGAGCCTCTTTCCACATGTCGGGTGACAAGAATATTTTCAGTACATTGGAGGAGAAGGATCTCCATATGCGTATCGAGATGGGTGATGATGGAAAGTATTGTGTCTCAGGTGAAGGTACAGTTGTGTTTCAGAGGGAGCATGGTGCTCCTCTCACCCTATCTGCTATTAAGTATGTACCAGGTCTGAAAAAGAATCTTGTGTCTGTTGCTATGCTAGAAGATAAAGGCTATGATGTAGTCTTTAGTAAAGGAAAAGTTTTCCTGAGGCATATCGGCACCGGAAAGACCAAGCGAATTGGGATTCAAGTAAAGAATCTCTACAAGCTGGAGGTAGAAGACTGTGCTACACTGAGTTCCAAAGCAGAGGTGGTGCAAAGCCAATATGTTGGCGAGCTATGGCATAGAATACTGGGCCACTTGCATCACAGGGCCTTGAAGATCATGCGGTAAATTTCTACCGGCTTACCCAAGGGAAAACTGGAGCAAACAGATACATGCAAAGGGTGCACCCTGGGTAAGTATGTAAAAGCTTCCTTTCAAAATCGGGATAGTAGAGTTGGAGAAATCCTGGAGCGAGTTCACTCAGATGTATGTGGACCATTCTCTACAGCCTCCACTACTAAACAAAGGTACTATGTTATTTTTATTGATGATTTTTCTCGTAGATGTTGGATCTACTTTATGCAAAAGAAGGATCAGACCTTCTTGAGGTTTTGTGAGTTTAAAGCCTTGGCAGAGAAAGAATCTAGAAAGAAAGTAAAAGCCTTGCGTAGCGACAATGGTGGAGAGTATGTTTCCCAGTAATTTAAAGACTTCTGTGCTGCAGAAGGAATTAAACGGGAACTGACGGCACCACATAACCCACAACATAATGGGGTGGCCGAAAGGAAGAACAGATCTATTGTGGGAGCAGCTCAAGCGATGTTTTATGACCAAAGCCTACCACTTCATCTGTGGGCTAAGACATGCAATACAACAGTGTACCTTCAAAACAGAAGTACTCATCATATCTTGGGGATGAAGACACCTATGGAGGATTTTTCGAGGAAGCGACCAGATGTGAGTCACTTCAGCATCTTTAGATCATCAATTTACTATCATGTGACCAAAGATGCTCGGAAGAAGCTATACCTAACAGCTGAGTCGGGGATACTTGTGGGGTACACAGATACACCCCACAACTATTGTGTGTTTCTGCTTGACAGTCAGAGGACCATAATGCGTAGGGATCTGAAGTTTGACGAGCAGAGAGCCATGTAAGTGTCACTTAAGAGGGTGATCAAGTTGCATGGAGATGAGGAACTTTTAGTTCCAAAGGAGGAGGAGCCTCCTGATGATGTGGATCAGCCACATGCAGAGGATCCAGTAGTGGAGACCACCACTCCTAGAGAGTCTTCCAGAGACGGGCGGAAATGCTCGCGGGAAGCTAACAGATTGATGCTAGATGCGAGAGAGAATGTGTGGCAGCCATCCTATCAGCACAGATAGAGGAGATCTCTCGAGAGATACATTGGATACATGGCCTTGGTTGGGGAGTGTGTAGCGACCGAACCTTCTTCTTTTCAGGAGGCAGTGCAACAACCAGTTTGGGTTGATGCAATGGTAGAAGAGTACGATTCTATCATACATAATAGTGTGTGGGATGTTGTCCCTAGACCTAGGGACAAGTCACTGGTTAGTTCCCGATGAATTTACAAGGTAAAGCAGGCAGCAGATGGCAGTGTTGAGAAACACAAGACAAGGTTTGTTGCTCGAGGTTTCTCACAGGTTGAGGGGATCAACTACGATGAGACCTTTGCTCCCGTAGCAAGGTATTCATTTATCAGATCAATGCTAGCTCTATTAGCTCAGATGGGTTGGAAGATCCATCAGATGGATGTGAAGACGATGTTCCTCAATGGGAAGATTGAGGAAGAGGTATACATTGAGCAGCCTGAAGGATTTGAGACCTTCGATCGTGAGTCGCATGTTTGCTGACTCAAGCGAGCACTGTATGGGCTGAAGTAAGCACCCTGTGCTTGGTATACTAGGATCGACAACTATTTCACCGAGTTGGGCTTCACCAAGAGTGAAGCAGATGTGAACCTTTACCACATCATGATAAAAGGTAAGCCATTGATTATTGTACTTTATGTTGATGATCTGATTTTGATAGGTGATGGTCAGATTATCAAATCTTGCAAGGAGGACCTTGCAAGAGAGTTTGAGATGAAGGACATGGGCCTCATGCACTACTTTCTAGGCATGGAAGTGTGGTAGAAAGATGGGGAAGTATTTGTGTCTCAAGGAAAGTATGCCAATGAGATACTCAGGCGCTTTCACATGGAGAAGTGCAAACCCATGCAAACTCCTCTAACTGGGAACTAGAGGAAGGAGGATGCTACTTTAGGTGAGGTAGTAGCTGCTACTATTTATTAGCAGCTGGTGGGTTCACTTATGTATCTGGTGAACACACGACCCAACTTATGCTTTGCGGTGAACTAGCTGAGTTAAGCTATGGTTCAACCTACCAAGTTGTTTTGGAAGGCAGCGAAGCATGTGCTGAGATATCTCAGAGGCACTACACAGTACGAATTATGGTACAAACGGATAGAGGGAGTGAAGCTGCAAGGCTTCACGGATGCAGATTGGGTTGGTAGTCCATCAGACTGGAAGAGCACTTTAGAGGAATCTTCAACCTTGGTTCAGCTGCAGTTACTTGGTATAGCAGGAAACAGAGATCAGTTGCACTTAGCTCAGCAGAGGCTGAATACATGGCTACCAGTCAGGTAGCATGCGAGGCCATTTGGATGCGGGGGATTCTAGTGGGATAGTTTGGTCAGATGATGGATCCTACAATGATATACTGTGATAATCAGAGTTGCATAAAACTCTATGAGAATCCAGTATTTCATGACACGTCCAAGCACATAGATATCCGTTACCATCATCTACAGGACTGTGTGGTCAAGAGGATCATGATGTTGCTGTATGTTTTGACTGAGGAGTAGGATGCAGATATTTTGACTAAGGCATTGTCAAAATGCAAGTTCGAGTTCCACAGAGATAGGATCGGGGTTACTGATAATCCCTTTCTTGTTGAGAGGGAGTGTTGAAAAGTGCAACAAGAAATGCTAAAAATAGAAAATACTAGAAATAGCACTGCTATAAATAGCAGTTCAACCATTGTGGATCTTAGCAACAATGGGTGAAAAGTGAAAGTGCTAAAAATAGCTTTTCTAAAAAAAGCATTTTGGGATCCCTTCTTATTTTAGTCAGTCCCTGGACTAAACATAGGAAGTAAAATTCGAGTTTGATATTAACAGTTGTTTGTAAATTGATTAATTAATTCATCTTGAGTTAATTAGTTAAGGAATTATGAACATGAAGTCTATGTGAGGACATGCAACAATTTCTCCTTTGATTGAGGGATTTATCCATCAGTTAAAGAGATAAGAATGAGTTGTAATATTGAGCTGTAATTAGTTGGCTCAGTTCACTAGTCCAAGTCCAGTTAGATTAATTTAACAGTTTGTTAAATTAATGAGAGTTCAGTTAGTTAATGCTTGCATGCATGTAACTATTGTATTTCGGGGATAACTGAGTATTCCTCAATTGATAACTCATGCATGTCAGTTTCAGTCAGAGAACGCCAGTTGAGATCAGATGAGGATAATGTACTATCAGTTGCAAGAATATTCCATTGTGAATATTCCTTGCATGCAGAAGGAATATTATTCCTTAAGGATTGCGTAGTTGGATTAGAGGTTACAGTGAGTGTGATGAGGTCAATTCACACATGTGACATCATTGGACCCCAATCAAAACTACGCAAGGAAATAGGAGGCTTGGAGGGCTTGAGGAAGATATATTCTATGTGTATTCAGTTTGTGAGATGTATTGTTTAATTGCAGAGAGAGCAGGATAGCTTTTAAGCTGATCCTTTTTGTAACTTGAACAAGATTTTCACTTGTATGATAATACAAAGTTGGGGTTTTAGGCAGTTGCTTTTCCTAGTGTTATATCTTCTGTGTTATGGTTGATTACTTCTCATTCTCAGTTATATCTGTTCTTGGTTGATGATGCTCATATTTGTTTAAGCTTCCGCAAAGTTTATGGTAGAAGTAGATATAGTATTATGCTTTAGGACATTGCATATATCAGTTGATCTACAGGTGAAAATCCTACAAAACCATGATTCCAAGCCAATAGAGACAAAATATGAAAAGTTTTCTCATTTATATACCATGTAAAGGTGAATATATCAAAATGGCACCGAATGCAATACATATCATCGACAAAATACATAAGCAATGAGGCTCTAAATGGCCTATAAAGTCCAAAAACAATGCTACAAGCTATGAGGAACTCGAACATGCAAAAAAAGGAACTCAACTTTGACTCCTTGAATTAAGGCAAAAATCAAGGAATCACTTTTCTCACTAATTTCAATAGGAAGGAGGTGATCATATTGGTTTTGGTCAATGGTGTGGTTTGTCTAAGCATAGATGATTGAAACTTGGAAGCTTCCCTCATGTATAAATCCAAGCACCACTGGTTGAGGTACTTGAAGAAGATGGAGAGAGAGTTTTAGAACTCCAAAATAGGTAGTGAAATCAACAACATATCTCATAATAGATGGGGTAATGGAAAAGAAAATGTTCCTTTGTCTTGGTATCTTATAAGTGTTAGAGGTGAGAAGCCCTATTTGTTTATGAAATATGGTGATCAACTTCTTCCTAAAGCTAATTAGAACCAAATTGGAATTGGCTGAGAGGTATCTTGAGGGAATGCATCTAGTGTTGAAGAGTATAAGATAGTCTAAGGAGGCCATCTCACATATCTAAGGAATGTTTTTTGTAGAATTCCATCTTGTGCTTGAGCAAGTGGGGTAAATTGACATAAGTGATATTAATGCACTATTTATAAATCCCCCCCTAATGATATGAGATGGCTAGGGTCATCTAGGGAACATCTAAAGAGGGGAAGCCCATCCATTGAGATTCCTATTCATTGTAACATGCATCCAACCTCATCAAATCTATGGTGGACCCATTACAAGGACCTAGTAGAGGTAGTGGCCAAGGTCTCCAAGGAGCAATATGAAAGGTAAGGTTATTGGTCTCTATTGGTAGCTAAATCAATGAAAATATTCATACTCAATGAAGGAGGGAAAATATTGCAAAGGTGGCCTTGACCTGGAAAGGGTTGGCTGCAAATTCGGTCTAGATGACGTGTCAGGGAAAAATACTCTTGCTGTAGAAATTTTGAATAATTTAACATATATTCAACAGAGATTATCCTGATCATGTACTATTGCCGAAAACATACACAATACATAAGCTCCTCTACGTTGATCATCAATATAGCAGCATCAATAACAATAAAACATCAAGAGCATTCACACATTAACACAGTATGTATCCCGGGGAAAGCATCTCGCTAAAAACCCCAACTATCTGTATATTAATGATTGAGTCATGTAACATTACACAGCATAATACTTCTCACAAGTATCTCCACCTCTGTTACACACAATACAGCTCAGATCTGAATCAATCACTGGCTCAAATCTCCTTCTCTGCTTGCCTGCCTCCGTT
The DNA here is from genome assembly GCA_000404065.3 of Pinus taeda. Classification (NCBI taxonomy): domain Eukaryota; kingdom Viridiplantae; phylum Streptophyta; class Pinopsida; order Pinales; family Pinaceae; genus Pinus; species Pinus taeda. The sequence goes on along the minus strand of APFE030890858.1, from coordinate 32,215 downwards.
GCTCAATACCTGCTCAAGAACTGATGATAATTCCAAGGCAACCACATATTTCCTTGGCTAAATAACGTGAGCACAAGCTACAATGTGGGAAAATACGTGGGCAAACTCATTGGCATACTCAATCCCTTGATTGTGCAAGATCTGGTGCACAACTATAGTTACAACTGATAGCAATCTGATTCTCTAACACCTGTCCCTGCTGAACTGAACATGCACTGACATGCAACTGAGTTAACTGATGTATTCATTAGTTGTATTATGAGTTAATAACTTGTGAATTAATTAATAACTAATTCACCCAACTCATCTCTAGTCTATTTGCCAGTTAGACTAAATACAACCAGTTTAACAAAGCTAAACTGAACACAACTCCATCAACTGCACCTCCAGTCCACTAAACTCAACTCACTTGAGTTCTAACTGAAGTCCTGCATGCAAATATTAGTCATCCCATAGGTAACCACGTATTTCCTTCTGGGATCTGCATGTACCACATCCGTAGCTCATCCTGAAGTGCTCCAAGAGAATAAGACAAAGTTTATAGTCTAAATATTTTATGAGCTAATAATATTTGACTGTTCTATATTTAGACTGAGCAGTCACTCCGCTGTGGTCTAAAAATAGAAGTCCATCTATTTTTCCAACTTGATCAATCATCCATAAATAGCAACCTGGAATCCATAGACATGATCCATATGTCTAAAAATAGACATAGTCTAAAAATAGACTTGCGCCAAAAAGAACCTGCGGGCCCACTTAGTGAAGGCGACTCTTTTCACTAAGCTCCATCATCTTGTTTCAATCTCAACACTTGCAACAAATGATGTAGCAGAGAAACAAAACTTGAAACCTCTTTGTACTGGCCTAGTCCTTCTCTAAAATATTCAATCCCCACACCTCAGAGCTGTATAAAACCATGGGCTTGATAATGTTGTCCAAAATCTCCATCTTGGACCAAAGTTCTTGAAAGTGGTGTTGAAAACACTATCGGCTTAGAAGTGATAGTGAACCATATCCCTTGTTGGTCCAATGTTGGAGAGCCAATTTCAAATTAAATTAGGGCCTAAAAAACTAAACACCCAGATAAAGATATATTGTGGCAATCTAAATCTATGTACTGGCCTAGTCCTTTGTGACCTTGGTAGCTAACCAACCGGTTAAATCGTTTTTTCTAAATTTTGGGTCAAGGGAGCGGTCCAACCAGGTTTTTCTGTTGGTTTGACCTAGTTGGCTAGTGAACTGACTGGTTTGACTAGTTACCGGTTCAAACCGATCGATTTTTAAAGCACTGGTTCAGGTGCATTCTGACAACTTAAAAAAAAACAGAGTTATTGAGATGCCTAACTCAATTAATTATGCTTAAGGTAGAATTATGGGAGGAATACTTGACAAAATACCTTAGTGTAGCCCATTGAAACCAGAGTGAGAAGATCTATGGGATGAGATGGTTATTAGTGAGTTTCAATGGCTTGAGGAGGCATGGTGGTTAATTTACCATTTTCCCACACTAAAAAATATACTTTAATCGAATTAAAAAGAGGGAAATGTGCTTAATGATTAAAATAATAATAAAATAGGAGGTTTTAGAGTGGTACATCAAATCTATAAAAAGAGGAGGAGGAAGCCATTGGAGGACAAATTGGATTTAATTTTTATTATTTTATGAGAGGTTGAGAACCTAGTTCTCTACTTCATTGGTAGCACTAGGATGGAAACCCTCGGGTGATTTAGTGAGATTGGGTGAGTACCCATATCCCCTTGGTGAATTCATTTAGAATTCACAAGAGAGCTCAATAGTGACATTTCAGTTCAGTTTTGGAGGGCCATCATAACATTGGAGCAGTTTCTAGAGGTCAATTTTCCATCTCAACGATTTTATTGTATCAACATGTAAACCCTAGTTTTTATTATAATAAAAGTTGAGATTATTTCTTCTTCTCGTATTATAGATTTGCATGCACTCTATTTGTTATATTTTACATGGCAGTGTTATGTTAATTGAAAGGTAATTTTATGGAGAAATTTTGGTTAAGTTAAGGTTTTTGTAAAATTAGGCAAATATCTCATTTGGGATTATTACAATGGTATCAGAGTTGGTGTTCTTTCCAGCCTAAAGGTTTCAATTGCAAATTGTCAAAGGTTTATTTCGAAAGGTGCCATCATTCTGTTACAAAAAAAATGTTTTGGGCACTAACTATTCTACAAATTCCTGCTGAGTTTATTGGCAACTTAAAAACCATTCAAAGAATCCGAGAGCCAAATTACAATGGACCAATTATTATCTCATGTTTCTATGAAGGCGCTGAGCAATTTTGTGAAGGGCCGTAAAATTCACCCATTTTGTAAAGCCCAAAATTTACTTTGAAGTCGATTGGTTGTTGATGGTTGCATTGACCCGACATCAACTCATCATATTGAGAAGTTTAAAATTCGTCCATCAAAATTTTAAAGTGGCCATTTTTTTTTAACTAAGGGCCAAGCTCAAAATTTTATTGGCCAAAATTATTTTAATTAAAATGGTCGTTAGAAATATTGAGCCCGAGAACTGTTTTATGCAGACCAATTTATCAGCAAAGGTCATAAATATTATTGGGAATTGCACGTGATCCATAATGTCACATACAATGCGATTTGAAGTCAAATACATGTTCATAAATCTGATACCATGGCCACTATAAGAACCAGGATATAAATGTGGTTAATCTATTGCAATTTACTGTTGAGCTTGTCAGTGGAAGTGTTAGCTTTGCTACAACCTTCGGCATTTGATGGATCAAATCACAGTTTGGCCACATTGTTTGTACAGAAAAAGGGAGCTCGCAACGCTCTTTTAAGCTTCTTCTCCTTTATTTCGTACTTATCCTCACATCCTCTGCTATCTTTGTTTTTCCCTCCATAAAGCCTTTCCATTTCCCGTTTGTTCCTCCCTAAAACCTGTGTAAGCCTTCTTCCATCTAGCCCCTCAGTGCTAAGTCTTTACCCATATAACCGCACTCTTCAGCAAAATCCCTGGCCCGCGGCTTTCCCTGTCACGTCAACCACAAAAAACACGCGTGTTTCTTCTCGGTCGTTTGATCATCCTCCCTCACGATCGGACGACAGTCGCTCATCCCTCTCCTGCTACATACACGCGCAATAACCTGCAGGGAAAGTGGTTTCCCGCCCGTCACGTCCGACACGCGTCACATTTTCATTCCATCACTTCCCCGTTGTACGTATACCACCACCTCCAATAAGCGGTACGAGGAACCACTTACCGCCACCCCGCCCATCCCCACTGATTAATTCCCGTGCAACTTCCACCCCCGATCACTGTTGGATCTGCCCACCTCGCGATCCAACGACCCTCGTTCGCCTGCTTTCGCTTCTTCCCGATAGCCCCTGCAATTCAATCTCTGCTGCCCATTTGCTCGATCCAATGGCTGTTGTTTACTCCTGGTCTTGCTCATTGGTTCGCCATGAAACCTTCGCCACCTTTGACTGAGTCGTGCTTCCAAAGGACAATGGCAGCCATCTACCTGTACCCGGTGCAGTTACTCTTCCAACAACTGCATTCAAAAGCACCTGACCGAAGAAAAGAAGGACAATCCTCGAGCAGTTAAATGCCTTCAGCAGTTATGGAAATTTCTTCATACAACACTTCACCTGCTCGAGAAGGACAACAAGTACCAAAAAATGTCGAATTTATTCATTAAATCTGCAGATTGTAGTAGAGATTCATAGCAGATAGTTAATATGGTTGGTGGTCCATTATGACCCCTCCACGCATAAGATAGTAGATATTTTGTAATCAACCTCTATATATATCCAGAACTAAGAATAAAATAGGGTTGATGGTTTTGGTTTTGATGTAAGGTTCAAATTCTGGAGACTGTAACTACTGTGATACTTGCAACGTCTGGTCTTCATTTTAAGCTAATATAAGCTTCTTTTGCTGTTAATTGCTCACTTTCCACTTCTTCTGTGTTTAAGGCTGTGCCTGTTATGCATTTATTCTTGTGCTCTTGATATTTAACATTAGAGGGGTTGTCATCCCACCTCTGTGTTAGAATCTTGTATGTATCATTGAATGTTTTATGCATGTTTCTGTTATCTTGATGCTAGAGAGTTGTCATCCTGTCTGTGTATTGAGAAATAGATTTGCAGACCTCTTTACTAGTTGCAGCCGGCCATCACATGGTCTTGTGCATCTGCTGGTGTGGTCAGTTTTCTCCATGTTCACCTATTCCTTAAACTGTGAGTAATTAGTGGTCTAAAGCCTTGTAGTCTGGGGGTGTTCATCCATGTCTGGAGTTAAGCATAGTAGAAGTGGTTATCTGGCTTGAATATGCATCAGACCTTCCATTCATCCATTTCCAACATTTTTTTGAGTTTGTAATGTTCCCGAGCATCTTTGATATACAACCTAGGAGAGTTTCTTGGGGTGATAACAGGAAGCATAGTTTCATGGATCAGGGAGCATGGATCAAATTGAATGGTTGCCAACTTGTGCAGGAACCATGACCATATCTTACGGAGGGTGAATAAATGTTTTTAGCTGAGGAAAGAGCATAGTAGCTATAACTGCAAATTGAGAGTGGAGAAAATGTGGGTCAATTCACGTGAGGAGCTAAGTTGAGAGCGCGATCTGCAGCATGAGCAATGGACGTCTCGGCCGAGATCGACTTACCTTGAAGGCTGAATTACCTGTCAAATTTGTGTGCGTGTATATATGCATGCATTGAGGTGATCGTTGTGTGTTATAGAGGCCAAATACATTGCATGTACATTGTGTGTATGAAAATAATTCCCTTATCCCAAGAAAACATGATCCGATACACAGAATGAAAGTAGAGAAATTAGTGGTGAAATTGGCCAATGCAATCGGGCCTGAGTTGAAGTCAATATCTTGTGACAATTGGATATTAGACAACTATTGCGACTCACCAAATCATGGAGGAGAATGTGTGTTGATGGCTATGTATGTTGGTACGATGCTAAATGTACGGGCCAATAGTGCGTAATCGCAGATCGCAATTTGTATTGATCTCATGAAAATCTCATATAGAACGTGTGACCTGAGGTGCATCAATTAGTGCTATCTAGTTGACTATATGTCATTGGTATGGTTCAACTTCATTGAAGTATGCCAATGCAGTGTTTATGTGACAAGTGGGGCATAGATTGACCTGAAGCAAAGTTGAAATGCATTTTCTTTTGGATCTGGTGCATTTTTTAGCTTGTGTTTGGGATTGAATTTTGGGTAGCTTTTTGTATGCATGAAATGTGAGATTGTACATGTATCTAATCATCTCATAGTTGTATTGGAGTGATCACCAACTACTTTACAAAAAAACTAGATGAGTATACTGGAACTTAGAGAGAAGTTTCCAAGAAAAAACAAGTAATGACCTGGTAACCTGTGTTGACCTAATTCTGGAAAGGCACGCTGGAAAATATAGTTGATAAAATTCAATCTGGTCATTGATAAAATATTCAATAGGACATGATATCCTTGTTGGCTGAGGTTCATCCTGGTTTGTTGATGTATTTTCTCACAATCGGGAATCACATTGGGCTGCTCAACTAAACTAGGATCCTCTGCTTACTTTGAATGATGTACTTTCCTCATAATGGATGGATATTTATATGTGCTTTCCTCAATAAACTAAGCATTTCTTTGCATGAGGTCTAGTTCCCATTCCTTTATTACTATGTATCACATTCTAAGGAGGAAATTAATCTTACATCTACAATAGTTTGTCCTGAAACTATTTGTCAAAAAACCTCACTAAGAATTTCAACAAACTCATAAAACGATGGCCTCATTATCACACATTTTGTTGTCATCATTGGGCTAAACCATGGATAAATTCACAAAACTCCTGAATGAATTGAAGAAATTGAACCATACAAAAGAGAAAAAACCCAAAAAGAACAACAAACCTTTTTCAAGAGGGGTTTATCCCATTCTTAAGAAAGAACAACTAAGATTTGTGGAGGAAGGGCAGGAAATAAGACAAAATATCTTTTCTCTTGGGACAGATTTAAAACATGTGAGGGTCACATGGAAAATAATTTTCAAACTAGATGAAATGGAAGCACTCATTTCCGAAGTAAACCAGTTAGAAGTGAAGAAACTGATTTGGCCTTTAAATCTAGCTATGCTTGCTCTCATACAATACAAGTTCTTGGAGGAACCTTGTGAAGGGTTCACACTTATATTTTCCTCTTGTCTTAGTAGCACCACCATGATGACCACCCCTATATCTCCTTACAATGATGATGTAATGAGGAGAGTCTTCAAGTTGTTGGTAGAAACCTTGAGAGACTTGGATAACTCTGAGGGTCCTACATTTGGGAAGAAGCTTAAGGTTTTGGAAATTATGGCCATGACTAGGACTTGTGAAATCATGTTTGATCTCGAGTGTGATGACTTGATCTTGCAAATGTTCCAATTCCTTTGCAACATTAAGAGACACCATCATGACTTAGTTAAGACACACATGTAGTCCATTTTGTCATCATGTATGAGAGGTCGTGATGCCATTTGTCAAGAGTTGCAGTCTCGATTGTTTTCCATTTGGAGGAGAGAACAGTTGGTCTCACCTGTTTCTTATGAGCTAGTAGAAAGGTTGGTTGAGCAGGACATTCTTCTGCTCAGGAGGCAGTTGAACAAGGAGGAGCAACTGAGAGTTGATGGGACATGCAATAGGAACGAGTTAAGGATAAAGGGTCTTTGATTCATCTACAATGAACCTTGGGGACTTGACCATTCATGCTCGAGTGACATAGAGGGGATGACAGAGGTAAATCAGGGGGAGACTCATTATGACCATCCAGATGAGGATTCTTTTGAATAGAATCAACAAGCATGTGGAGATGATGGAAACAACCATGTTGTGCATAACTATTTGGTGGATAGGTTTGATTAGTAACATATTATTCCCATGTAGGGAAGAGACCAAGAGGTGAGCTATAAGTGGTGATCCAGCATGGTGAGCACATAGAGTGTAGATTTTCCTGTAGATTCACAAGGTCATGTAATCTACTAAAACAAGAGACAAGAATCTACTTCTACTTTCAACCAGTAGAAGCCAATAGATTAATGAAAACAATATGAAAAAGAATAAGACAAATCAATAGCACATAACACAATATTTTTTTTGGGGAAAGACGTTACTCAAAACCCCAACTATATGTATTGCATTAATAAGAAATATGAGTGAAGATACAAATCTTGTTCTCACAATAACAATTCTGCACAAGTATGCTCAACTCTCTACCTCACAAGCTTGTTCTTAGCCAACACTCAACTAATTTCCGCTGCCTGCCAAGCCCCTATTTCCTTGCAAAATTCATAGGCTGAATAACCCATATTAATGGGAATCCAGTGCTTCCAAAACCGTGCAATCAAATCTAGGTCCTCTTCTTGATTGCATGCATGATCTATACAACTCAGTAAATCATACAACTGATAGTACACTGTCCTTGCACTATAGTCTCAACTGGGTCTTTCTCAGAAATGACTTGCATGAGTTTCCAATGAGAGAATATTCAGTTAACTAGAGTAGCACCCGTGGATGCACCAGTGCACTAATTGAATGCTAATCCTATACTAGTTAAACAAACAGTTAGAACTAGTTTAACCATCTATAACTCAATAAGCTGAGTTATCTAATTACAACTCAATAAGCTGAGTTATCTAATTACAACTCAATCTAAACTCATACTGCACCCCTAAAAGTTAGGGAGAACATATACATGACTTCAAAAAGACTTCCAAATCGAAATTCCTAAGCTAATTAAGTTAGTTAAACTTAATTAACTATTTACAAGTTGCTATGAGAATAGAATTCTATTTTAATTCTTAGTTTAAATTCAAGGACAAATTTACACTAGAATTTCTTGTTTCCATTTCTCAACACTCTCTCTCAACAAGAAATGGATTATCTGCTAGCCTGATCCTATCTTTGTGAAACTCAAATTTACATCTTGACAATGCCTTTGTCAAAATGGCAGCATCTTTCTCCTCCGTGGGAACGTAGTCCAACAACATAATCCGCCTTAATACATAGTCTATGAGATGATGATATCCAATATCAATTTTCTTGGACCGATCATGAAAAACTGGATTTTTAGAGAGTTTGATACAACTCTGATTATTGTAGTAAATCACTGTCGGATCCATCTGCTGACCAAACAGACGAACCAAGATCTTCCTCATCTAGATGGCTTCACATGCTACCTTACTTGCAGCAATGTACTCTGCCTCTACTGAACTGAGTGCAACTGATCTCTGTTTCCTGATGTACAAAGAAACTGTTGCTAACCCAATATTGAAAATCGCTCCTGATGTGCTTTTCCAGTTGGATGGACTCCTCTTCCAATATGCATCCATGAAGCCTTGAATCTTCAATCCCTCTATCCATTTGTACCATAATCTGTACTGATTAGTACCCCTGAGGTATCTCAATACATGCTTTGCTGCCTTCTAATACAACTTGGTAGGCCTAACTATCACTTGACTAAGATGGTTAATTGCATAGCATAAATCCGGTCATGTGTTCACCAAGTATATGACTGAACCCAAAAGCGTCCTATAAACAATAGCTTCCATTACCTCTCCCGAAGTAGCATCCTCCTTCCTCTAGTTACTAGCTAGAGGAGTCTCCATGGGCTTGTAACTCTCCATGTGAAACCTCTTGAGTCTCTCGTTGGCATACTTGCCTTGAGACACAAACAACTCCCCATCACCCTACCATACTTCCATGCCCAAAAAGTAATGCATGAGCCCCAAGTCCTTCACCTCAAACTCTCTTGCGAGGTCCTCATTGCAAGATTTGATCAACTGATTGTCACCTATCAGTATGAGATCATCAACATAAATTACAATGATCAACAGTTTACCTATTTGCATTCGCTTCACTCTTCGTGAAGACCAACCTAGTGAAGTAGCTATCTATCTTGGTGTACGAAGCACAAGGTGCTTGCTTCAACTCATACAATTCTCTCTTGAGTCGGCACACATGCAACTCACGGTTGAAGGTCTCAAAACCTCCAGGCTGCTCTACGTACATCTCTTCCTCAATTGCACCATTAAGGAAGGCTCTCTTTACATCCATCTGACATGTGTTCCAACCCATCTGCGTTGATAGTGCCAATATAGATCTGATCGACAAGTACCTTGTAACAGGAGCAAAGGTCTCATCATAGTCAATCCCCTGTACCTATGAAATGACATGGGCCACAAATCTAGTCTTATGCTTCTCCACACTACCATTTGCAACTTTCTTTACCTTGTAAATCCAACAGGAGCTCACCACGGACTTATCCTCCGGTCTTGGGACCACATCCAAAACACTGTTACAAACTATGGAGTCATACTCCTCCACCATGGCATCAACCCAAATCGATTGTTGCATTACTTCCTCAAAGAAATATGGCTCTATCACAACACATCCGCTAATAAGAGCCATGTATCCAATGTACCTATTAGGTGACCTCCTCCGTTTGCATTGTGATTTGGGTGCTCCCACATTCTCTCTAACATCCAACGATAATCTATCTGCCTCTCCGATGCGCTTTCTCCCATATTTGGAAGACTCTGCCTGAGTGGATGTCTCCACTCCTAGATCCTATTCATATGGATGCTCCACATCAATCTGAGGCTCCTCAACCTTAGGAGCTAAAATATCCTCAATGGCATGTAGCTCAAGTTCCCTCTCAAGGGAAAATTGCATGGCCTTCTCATCATCGAATTTGACATCCTTGCGGACCACTATCATGCTTTTGGTATGCAAGTACACTTGATAGTTGTGAGGTGTATCAGTGTACCCCACAAATATCCCCAACTCCATTGTCAGCTCAGTCTCCTTCCATGAATCTTTGGTCACATGGCAATATATTGATGACACAAAAATCATGAAGTGGCCAACATCTGGCCTCTTACCGGAATAAGCCTCCTCTGGTGACGTCATCCCAAGTATCTGATGCGGGCTATGATTCTGAACATAAATTGCTGTGTTGAATGCCTCAACCCACAAGTGTAGTGGGAGACCTTGATCATGCAACATCGCCCTTGCTGCCCCTACTATTCTTTGGTTATTCCTCTCATCCACCCCATTCTACCAAGGGTTATGGGGTGTTGTCAACTCCTGTTTAATCCCTTCCACTGCACAGAAGTTCTTAAATTTGTTTGAGACATACTCACCACCGTTATCACTCCGTAGATATTTAACCTTCTTTCTCGACTCTTTCTCCACCAATGATTTAAAATCACAAAACTTTGTGAAGGTTTGATCCTTTTTCTGCATGAAAAATATCCAACATTTTCGAGAAAAGTCATCAACAAATATAACATAATACCTATGTTTAGCCATGGACGTTGTCCATAATGGTCCACACACATCTGAATGGATTTCTCTAAAACAACCTCTGCTCAACTGTCTCTGTCGTAAAAGGAAGACTTGCTGTATTTTTCCAAAGTACACCCCTTGCATGTATCAACTTTATCTAGTGTACCTTTGGGAAAATCGACAGAGATCTGTTGCATGATCTTCAAAGCCCTGTGATGCAATTGACCCAATCACCTATGCCACAACTCCCCAACATCTCGGTTCTGCACGATCTCTACTTTCTTGCTCAAAGCAACACAATCCTCTACCTCCAACTTATAAAGATTCTTCACCCGAATCCCTATCTTATTTACTTGACTCGTGGCTCTGTGTCAAAGGAATGCCTTTCCTTTCGAGAAGATCACATCATAACCTCTATCCTCAAGCATGGTAATGTATACCAAGTTCTTCTTCAGCCTGGGCACATACATAAAATTATTCAAGGTGAGTGGAGCCCCATTCTCCCTTTGAAAAGTAACCGTGCCCAATCCAGTAGCACTATACCTGCCATCGTCACCCATCTCGATATGCATATAGAGATCTTTCTCCTCCAGGTCACTGAATAACTCCTTGTCGCCATTCATGTGGAATGAAGCTCCATTGTCTACGTACCATAAACTTTCCATAATTGATGACATAATGCATGAAATAAGGGAAAAGTCCAATTCGAATTGAGAGGCCAAAGCCTCACCTGTCACTCCTCCTGATGACTTCTTCAATGGAAAATTTGTAGAAAAATGGCCCATATCGTGACAATGAAAGCACTTAACATTCATCATGTCTTTCTTCTTGCCTCCATGACAAGAATCCTATTTGGAATGGGAAACTCTCCCTTTCCCTTTCTTCTCCTTAATCACTAAGGCATAGTTCTCTTCATCATCAATCTTTGATGAAGAACCATCCCTGGCGTTCCTCCTAATCTCCTCTTACATAAAATCTGACCACAATCGTTCCCAATTTGGCAGCGTCTCCCGACCATTGACAGTGTCCTGATAACTATTCCAACTCTTTGGGAGTCCTAGAAGAGTAAGACTCACCATATCATCCTTGGAAATCGTGATTACAACACTTCCAAGTTCATCACGACATTAAGTGAAATTGGTAAAGTATTTTGGAATAGTCTTGATTTTGATTTTTCGCAGTTTGTCTTTCAGTGCCAGTTTCCTTTGGTCACTGTTGCTCTGATACCAAGTAGATTTTCATGTAGATTCACAAGCTCATGTAATATACTAAAGCAAGAGACAAGAATCTACTTCTACTTTCAACCAGCAGAAGCCAATAGACCAATGAAAACAATATGAACAAGAAGAAGACAAATCAATGGCACATAACACAATAAGTTTTTCTGGGGAAAGCCACTACTCAAAACCCCACCTATCTGTATTGCATTAATAAAAAATATGAGTGAATATAAAAATATTTCTCTCACAAGGACAATTCTGCACAAGTATGCTCAACTCTCTACCCCACAAGCCTGCTCTTAGCCAATTTCCATTGCTTTCCAAGCCCCTATTTCCTTGCGCAATTCCTAGGTTGAATAACCCATATTAATGGGAATCCAGTGCTTCCAAAACTGTGGAATCCAATCTAGGTCCTCTTCCTGATTGCATGCATGATCTATACAACTCAATAAATCATATAACTGCTAGTACATTGTCCTTGCACTCTAGTCTCAACTGGGTCTTTCTCAGAAATGACATGCATGAGTTTTTGATGAGAGAATATTTAGCTAACTAGAGTAGCACCCGTGGATGCACTAGTGCACTAACTGACTCCTAATCCTCTACTAGTTCAACAAACAGTTAGAACTAGTTTAATTGTCTATAACTCATTAAACTGAGTTATCTAATTACAACTCAATCTAAACTCATACTGGACCCATAAAATTTAGGGAGAACATATACATGACTTCAAAAAGACTTCCAAATCAAAATTCCTAAGCTAATTAAGTTAATTAAACTTAATTAACTATTTACAAGTTGTTATGAGAATATAATTCTATTTTAATTCTCAGTTTAAATTCAAGGACAAATTTAAACTGGAATTTCTTGTTGCCATTTATCAACATAGAGGGGATTGAGAAGAATTGTAGAGATGCTGGCAGTGACCCATATATACATCCATGTTTGATGAGTTAACATGTGCAACACACAGTGGAGCACAATATGCATGATGGGCCATTTTTAGAGAGTTATCTAATAGCTCATATTGAGCCCAAGGTGGGGGAGGATGAGCAACAATCCCTGGGCACAACCATTGATGAGGGGCATATATATGTGCATGCACCCAACAAGGAGATAGTATTTGCATACATTTGTCACCAAGAGGTGTTGGGGCCTTACAGGACAATTTTGTAGGTCATGAGTGGATTGATGGAGCATGGAGTTTCTGGTAAGATGAGGGAGGCTCTCTTGGAGATAGTGGTGCATCCATATTTGGGTCTACCCATTGACAAGGTGCAGGTAGATGCAGTGGATGATAGAAAAGCTATAGTTTTTCCATGCAACATTCCTCTCTAGGAGTACATAGACAGGGCGTGCAACACATGTTGCTCACTTATAGGGATTCCTAGACATATTTGGTTAATTGGCTGCGCAAAGCTGCATGAGTTGACCAGGGTGCAACATAATGGACACATATCATATGCAAGTGCACATGCATCTGATCCTTCCCACACGATGGATTGACAGGAGATCATGAGTTGGTGTCCTATTGATGGAGTGCCATTCTTAGTCAGGAGCATGGTACACCAAGGGCCCTTAGAGATAGGGGACACTACATGGGCTAGTTGGCATCAATGCATAGGTTGGTCATCCATCAAAATTCCATCACAACATCAACATAGTGGGGTTGAACTTGGTTTATGCCAAAGGTTGGATTGGAGAGAGGTGATGAGTTGGTATGTGGTTAATGGAGTAACATTCATAGTCAGAGCTATAGCACAATAGGAGCCATGGAGAATTGATACTTGTTCTCAATGGTGTTAGGATCTAGGAGGATTTGTTGATGACAGGTTCAGTGAGAGATTGGTTTAGGATCCGGGCATTGAGGGGTATATTCATGGTGGGATGATAGAGAGGCATAACATCACCTAGTGGATTGTATGGGATTCAAGCATTGGGACTCAATTGAATTGGGCCACCAGACTGGTCCACAGGTTTGGATTGCTTGAGGGCAAGCAATCTTGTGGCGGGAGGATTTGTCATGTTCCCCTTTCTAGTTTCCTTTATGACGTGGTCAGAATGGACTTCTAGGGTTGGAGGAAGCTAGGTCACAAGAGTCGGTTTACTCTAGCAACAAACCTGGGGGATTTTGGAGGGGTTTTGAGGAGTTTTATGAGGTATGATGGAATTCGCTTGTTATATTACATCATTCACACCATTTTCCTTTCATTCTGCTGCATTCCAACGACTTTCAAAAAACAGGGTTATTAATGGGCCTAACTTAATTAATTATAGTTAAGGTGGCATTCTGGGAGGAATACTTGATAGAACACCTTAGTGTAATATCTTGTTGGAACTAAAACAAGAGTATCTACAGGATGGGATGGTTAGAAGCAAGTTTCAGTGGCTTGAGGAGGCATGATGGCCAATTTACCATTTTCCCACATTAAAAACACATTTTAATTGAATTAAAAAAAGGGAAATGTGCTCAATGATTAAAATAATAATAAGATAGGAGGTTCTAGAGGGGTCCAACGGATCTATAAAAAGAGGAGGAGGAAGCCATTAGAGGATATCTTGGATTTGATCTTTCTTTTTATATGAGAGGTTGAGAACCCAATTCTCTACTTCATTGGTAGCCCTAGGATGGAAACCCTCGGGTGATTTAGTGAGATTGGGAGAGTACCCACCTCCCCTTGGTGAATTCACAAGAAAGTCCAACAGTGACAATTCAATTCATTTTTGGAGAGCCAACACATCTTTGGAGCAAATTTTGGAGGCCAATTTTCTGTCTCAGCTATTTTATTGTATCAACATGTAAACCCTAGTTTCTATTATAATAAACTTTGAGATTATTTTTGCTTATTGTATTATTGAATTGAATGCACTCTATTTGTTATATTTTACATGGGAATCTTCTGTTAATTGAATGGTAATTTTATGGAGAAATTATGGTTATGTTAAGGTTTCTGCAAAATTAGCCAAATATCTTGTTTGTTTGTGTCCTCATTTTCTTTGTGTTTATAGGCCTTCCTAACAAATAACTTGAGTTTTAAGGATTTTATGCCCCTGACATCATTAGACACATTATTAGAAGGCTCAAAGTAAACCTTAATTTATTGCTCTAGGTTATAAGGTTGCATATTTATTTATTGTTGGTGTCTTTTAATAACCTAGCAAGCTATTGGCCATGTTGAACACCATAAATTTTTGACTAAGATTTCTACTAGCATCCCTACAATGTATGTTATGTTTCTTTCCTTTAACATTGTTTCTAGGGTTTAATTTTACTATATTTGAGAGCCACAATATGATTATTTTGTCATTAATTAATAACTTATTATGAAACAATTGGCATTAACGAGGATATATAATTATGACATTTTAATCTAATACTAGTTTAATAATCTCTTGTTTAGGAATTAGGGAATTATATATCGTGAACAATCATGGAATTTCACATAGTTATGAAGTTAGAATCCCTTCTATTGTACACCAAGAGGGTTAACAAAGGCTAAATTTCATATGTATTTGATTTTTTTCTTAAAAATGATGCTTCTATTTGTCAAAAAAATGATCATGTTACTAATATATAATCATGAATGATCATGTTACAAATATATAATTAGTTCCCCCAAGTGCAAATATATAATTTTCATCCCATTACCTAATTTTCTTCCATTATGGCTAATCTTGTTCATGTGCATGAAGAGAAATTTGAATTCTCTAATATATATTCACATAACATAATATATAATATATCATATAATGGAATTAACATCTTTCTTATCTTACTCCTCTTTTTAATAAAGTGTATTCAAACTAAATTAATACCCTTTTTCAAGGTAGAGGTGTAAGAATGCCCTTAGTTTCTTAACAAATTGTATCGATTCTACCCTTTAATATTGTGATCCATACATTGACTAGGTGAAAATAATTAGATAATCCTTCTCTTACCTTTCAACAACTTAAATGACATCATGATTGGATTTTGTGCTTTCTTTTCATCCATAGGCTCATGATTTTTAGCATAAATGGAAATACATCTCATCATGTTGATACAAATTTCATATTCCACCTTTGATTACATTTATATGGTTGTCTACTCTAAACATGTGTATGACTATAAACATAGAAAGCTTTATGCAATTAAATTTATTGTCTCTTCAACTTGCTAGATATATCATTCAAAGTGATAGTTATGTTTGCCATGCTTGTGGTTAAAATACATTATAGCTATCAATTTTGTGTGTTTTCAGGTGGTGGTCTTTGTTACTTCTTGGTATTAGTCAAATGTTGAGGTTTTCATCTTAGAGAAAGATTTAAACATGGAAGTTCCTAAAACTACTAATTATGGTACTAAACAACACCATCTGTATATCTTTGGTACTTGATAAGATGTCATACATATATAGAGAAAAATAAGCAAAATGGTTGTTAACTGTTGAAAGTTAAAGAAAAGTCAAACCATTATTGTGTGTTCTAGATTAAAAAATGTCATAAGTAAATTTAAGTAAAAATTGTTACCCCCAAATATAACATGGGTAGTATGTGATAATTTATCACTAACCCTACATCTAGGAGGTCTTGGATAGAGGAAAATCATGGATTAGTCATAAGAATCATTCGAAACACTAGCAAAGGCATTTCTAAGATGGTAGTTTAAAGTAGAGTGGCAGTATTCCTATAGGTCATTAATGATGATATTAACAAGCTACAAGAAATAGCTTAGACTTTAGGTCAGTTGCAAATGCATATACCTTTGTGTAGTACACCCATATTTTGAATGGTATTCATTAAATGGATGGTACAATTATGCTAGGTATTTATGAACGCTACCCAATATTGATCATCTTTTCTAGGTGAAAAAAAGGAAAAACAAACGTTGGCATTGGTACGATAGGTTCTATTCATTAAAAATTGATTCATGAGTTAAACTTTATTCTCTTCATCTCAATATGACCAAGTGTTTTTCCCATTTCTCCAAGGATGCATTGTTATTGATGACCATATTTATATCTAACACACTTATTTTGGATGTGACATGGCTCAA
The DNA here is from genome assembly GCA_000404065.3 of Pinus taeda. Lineage (NCBI taxonomy): Eukaryota > Viridiplantae > Streptophyta > Pinopsida > Pinales > Pinaceae > Pinus > Pinus taeda. Next base: position 15,623 of record APFE030890858.1, on the reverse strand, counting down.
CAATAAGGCTTAAAGGCATTACAATAATATATGAATGGAGATATGTGGGGATAACGTACACATTGAGGTGAACTTTCCTTGTCTTCTAGGAACTTTGGAGGCAATATATTGCATGTTGAAACCCCCTATTTACCTCATTTTTGTAGGTGTGTTTTTCTTTTAGAGCTTTTGGATATGAATCAATGTACATGTGCCTTCTAGAAGCCCATCCTTTTGCATTTTAGATTAATTAATAATAGAATAGGGTGTTTTCCCCTTCCATATGTGAGATTAAGGGCTTTTACTTAGAAAAATAATATTTTAATGTAAATGAAGTTAAATAAATAGATATGCACTTCCTCATTTGAAAATCATGGTCAAATTGGGGGAGAAATATTTTAGCAAATTCAAAAATTTTTGAAAATTTGTTGGAGATATTTAATATTTTTATTGGAGTTATGGATGGATGATTAAATGCACCTCATTGAAGAGATGATCTTGGGGATACTTCGCAATTTCTATTTATTTTTCATCTCTAGAATTTATGGATGCACATGATTTCTTGAGTAACTGATATTTCTAAGTCTTATTGGATTTGTTTATGAATGATCTGATGCAGGGGCATCTCCTTAAAGTAAACTCTTTACCTCTAGAAGGTTGAGCAAAAATTTACCAAATGAAGTGGGTTCCCTTAATTTAGATTTAGAGGATATGGATTTGTTTCCCAAAATCATAATGTAGAAAAGGGTTGAGTTGATATCTAAGCTTGTAAGCCAATTATAGTTTATTTGATCCCTCAATTAACCACTTCGCATATTAAAAACATAATTTGAGCGTTATAGGAAGCCAAAGTATTTGTAGAGGGAAGATATTCACCTATGAGTAATAAATTTTGGAAGATAGATTTGGTCCATAGAGGTTAGAGTCAAGAGTTATTTTAGTAATTAGTTGCAAAACTTATGGAGTTTTTAAGATTTGCTGTAACTTGGAAGTTTCATATCCCAAGTATTTATGTAAGCCTTAAAGAATGGATTGAGGGGTGTCTAAGATAAAGGATGGCCTAAAATATGTGGAATCAAACTAAAAGAGTGGCCAAGATAAACCAATGAATTTAGTCCTAACATGGAGAGGAGTAGGAGGTAGAGTTAGATAGATGTTGCAGAGAAATTTTAATGGAATACTGTCTTTATGCCTCTAAGTAGTGCATGTCTCTTTTCAATTAATGTGCTTTTTCTCTAGTCAACTACATAGTAGAATTGTGAGCATTTGTTCTTTGTGTATTTAGGTATTTCAAGATTGAACTATTTCCCAACGTGCAATCACATGTTAATTTTTTCCTCTGTAAGATTGGTTTCCTATGTATTTATGTTATTATGTCATTTCGAGGTTATTTTAATCATTTTAATAAGTATCTAGTTAATGATCAATGGCTAAGGTGGGTTTTTTGCAGTAATTCAAGGTCACATAGTGAAATTCCCCATATCAGGTCAAGCTTGACCTTATGTTTGTTTTATTACACCTAATACACGAAATAAAACTAGTAGGAAAAACATATGTTACTTAATGTTATGTTAGTACCGGGACAAAATCATATCAATTCTTTTGATAAGAATTTGTTTTTCTCAATTGTCAGCTCACTTAACCTCGAACATCTTATAATGAACTCTCAAAATTTGATATCCCCGATACTCGATATCCTTGATATTCAAAACTTTGATATACCCGATATCCAATATCTCGAGGGTTAAAATTTAATTGATGGAAAGTATTTTGTCTATTAAGATACAAATATGTCTATCTATTGTGACATACTTATATTAGGAGATTGGTAAAATGTTATGTGATTTATTTAGTTGTCGAAAGCCCAATACATCGACCTAAATAGTTGGTATCATTAGATAACAAAAAACAAGTACCATCACTTGTGATCTAGGTGGATATTAGCGGCCACCCACCTATTCCACTAGCTCACATCATAATTTTCCTATTTTGGTATTTTTCTATTTTTGGAAGTTTTTAGGCCTTGAACTTCTAGAGCCATTTTGAGGCCCTAAACAATTTATTTATTTATTTATTTATTTATTATTATTTTTTTTTTTAAGGGGGAAATCGTCCTGCATTAGTCATAAATTATCATCAGTGGTCAAAAATTTTACTCCTCGGATAGACCTTTCCAATGGGATATCATGCACACTAAACAAAGATCATATGCCAAAGTTACGACCCTGGGAAGTTGACGTTCCAACTTATGATGTCGGGGCCCATAAGCCTTTGGCACTTCATCTCCAAGGGTTAGGTTTTTGGATATTATGGTTTCTCATTGCTTATTCATTATAAAAAAAGTCCTGTGAGCCTCATTGTAACATAGTTCAGGAAGGATCCTAGCCATCACATCTCTTCTCATAGATAAACTACTAATGCTCGAGCTGGTTTGCTTCCATTCTGCATGTATATAGCTTTAGTTTTTCCATTCATTAATTGAAGTGAAGTTTCATTGTATATATATGTTTTGGATATAAATCAATATTTCATTTTGTTCCCTTCATAAATTCATATTAGTGGTATTAAAGTGGTTTTCTCTTTCTCCGTTTCTTTGTGCGTATCCCTAAAGAGGCCGGGGTATAAGGAGTTGGGACTCAAATTGCTTGAGCCCTTGCAATACTGTCCTTGTCAACCCAAACGAACTCCCATGGTGGAAGAAAAAAATAATGAGGGAGCAAGATATCTTATCAAATTGTTTCTTGAAGAAGCCCTCGAGAGACAAATGAATGAGATGATGGATAATTTTTCCTAGATACTTCATGTTGGCATTATGACACAAGTTTGGCACTATGGCATAGGTGTTGTCCTTGATGGAAACGTTCTCAGGTGGCAGATCATAGTTTAGGCAATCAGAATGGAAGAAAATAAGGTATACGTAGGTTCCTCTCAGCAAAGTCGCGTATACATGCGGTATCACCGATCAAAAAGCGCGTATGCATATGCACACACTTTCATGCAAAGAAAAGCGCGTACATGTGGGAAAAAGTTATGTTTGGTTCATGGTATTTAGTCCGACATATTTGAACCTATGGTTTTGGTCTGTGGTATTGCATCCAAGGTGTTGAACCCAGGTATTGGGTCCCTGGTATTGGTTCTTAATGGTTTTGGACCATGGTTTGAGTAAGGCCTAGACTATAAAATGGCAAGAAGATCATTTGGCAAGTGTATTGATTTAAGAATTGAATATCTTAAGAAGAGAAAGATCTAGAACACTGCTGATTGGTTATGGTGCATTGTTGGATCTGAATCAAGGATGAAATTGAACGTTGCAAGATGGATAAGTTCTATTGATGGGTCAAATCTCAAAGCTTGAACAATAGTATCTTTGTGTGATTATGATCTATTATATTTGACACATGAATTGATCTATGAATTTGGAAATTTGGGTATAATTAATGCTTGAATACTTGAAAAGGGAAATCTGTCTTTCATAGATCTGTATGCAGGTTCGGTGTAGCGAAGGCGCGTATACACGCAGGTTTGGCAAGTCACAGAAGTGTATACGCTGGTTGGCAGTGATACAGCTGCGTATGTACGCAGGTTTCAGTATAGCGAAGTAGCGTATGCTTTAGCTGCTTCTGTTTATTGCTGCAGTGTTCTGAGTTCATAATTGGTGTCTGGTTACTGTTACTGATTTATTCTGAGAAGTGTTTGATTGATTCTATATTGGGTTGTATAAAGGAGATTGATTGTTGTAGATATACTTGATGTTTGATTGATGCAATTCATGGATCCAATCTGAAAATTTATGAAATGTGGTCCCTGGAAGAAAAGAGAAGGTTGTAGCCTTCTGTAGGTCAACACCTACGTACTAGTATCTCAGCTAGTACAAGAGCTAAGGGGGTTGTAGCTCCCTTCCAGGAGAAGCTGGAAAACGAGAGAGGGTTGTAGCTCTCTGTAGGTTGCAGCCTACGTACTGGTAAAGGATTGCACAAGTACATAATCATTGTAAAAAGAAGTTTCTAATTGAAAGACGATAGAGACATATTGCAGCAAGTGGTTTTCACCCACATTGGGTTTCCACCTTACATCTTGTGTTCTTTGGTGTGATTGTCTGCACTATTTTTCTATTCCTAGTTGATGTCTATATGGTTCTGACTCACTGATTTAAGATTAACACATGAAGAATAATTAAATTACAAGTCTGTGAGTTATATGCTGTTTTACTTAACTGAAGTTGCGTATATACGCTGGTTTCTCTAACTAAAGTAGCGTATACAAATCTGTGAAAGAATTGAAAAGAATTGTTTTGATAATACTGATTCACCCCCTCCCCGCCCTTAGTATTATTTCCAACAATTGGTTTTAGAGCAGGTCCTTCAGGAAAAGCTTGATCGCTTGAAGGAAGATCTATCATCATGAGCTACTACGAAAAGGAAGCATCTATCAGGCCACCGATTTTTGATGGGAGCAACTTCGTCTATTGGAAGGTAAGAATCACTGCCTATCTTCAATCTCTTGGTACATAAGTTTGGGATATTGTGGAAACAGGATAAACATTTCCATCAACAACTCCTACAGATGCATCTGGCAAGAAGCAGTATGAAACAAATGCAAAAGTTGTCAATACTCTATTAGGAAGTCTATCTCAATCAGAATTCGTCAAGGTTATGCAGCTAAAAAGCGCAAAAGAAATATGGGACAAGATCGTTCTAAGCTATGAAGGAGATGAACAGGTAAAATGAGAAAAATTACAAACTGTTAGAATTAAATATGAAAGTCTCAGAAAGCATAATGATGAAAGTGTGGCTAGCTATTTCCTACGTATAGATGAGATCGTAAATTGTATGAAAAAATTGGGTGAAGAAATAAAAGAAGTTATTGTGGTTGAAAATGTTCTAAGATATTTGTCTCCCAAGTTTGACTGAAAAGTTTCTGCCATAGAAGAAAAGCAGAATCTACAGAACCTTACCATGTCCTAGCTGCACAGAATTCTAATTGCTTACGAAATGAGAAAAGGAGGACCATCAGACTGGAGAGAAGCTGCATTCAAGGCTTCAGGAAAAGGAGATTACTATGAGTCAGGACATATGTCAGAAAAAGAGGAAGAATCAAATTTTGTAAAGAACCTTCAACGGGGAACTGGAAGATTCAGAGGTAAGTTGTCTTTCAAATGCTTTGCTTGTGGAAGAGTCGGTCATTATGCTGCAAAATGTCCTCATAAAGATAAACTGGAGAAAGGTAAGGAACCTGTTAGATGGAACAAAAAACAGAATGTAAATAAGAAGAGCTATTACACACATAAAGATAGTGATGGATTGTCAAATAGTGATGAAGATGAACAAGGTAATGATAATAGACTTTTGATGGCTTTTGAAGATGATGATTTCTTGGATGCTATAAATGAAGAAGGACTTTATGAAGAAATATCTAAACTGAAGGTGTGTTTAGAGGAAAAGAATATGATTATAGATACTCTAACATTCCAACTTGCTGAAAAAGATAAACACAATGAAGAGTTAGAATGTGAAATTGTGGGACTTAGAAAAGAAATTGAGAAAACAAAAGCCCTTAATCTCATATTTGCTAAAGGATCTGAAACTTTAGATGAGATTATCAAAGTGCAACATTCTCCTCTAATCAAGACAGGTCTCGGATATTCCGAAGAAGCATCTCAAGCTCAGAAGCAAGCACAGAAGCCATCCACCTCCAAAAGTTATCTTGATGCAATAAGGAGAAGTGAACAAGTTGACAATCGACAGCAAAAGCATAATGCAAATTACCAAGTAAATCGGGGGCAATCTACTTCAAGGATGAACAGAAGCTTCAATCGACCACAGGTAAATCATTCTAGCCCAAGAATGGATGTCAATGGAAACTACAGTCATATGGTTGGTAGATTTGATAATCGCAGGAATTTCTTCAATGGCCAATGTTTCTCTTGTCATAACTTTGGTCATAAAGCTGCTCAATGTGTTGCCTATAAGACCATCATGACTAGGGAAGCTAAAAAACAAAGGAGTATGACAAGAATCATGAAAAGAACCTACAATAACTTTTCTTCTCTTGAAAATGAAATAGAATGTTCTATCTGTAACAATTTCGGTCATGAAGACTCTGAATGTAGAAGCAGGTTTCGGCAAACAACTCATAAGGAGCCAGCTTCACTGAGTTCCAAAACATGGAAAAAGAAAGAACCACAACCAGAAAGATGTGGGATAACCTTATATGCGGAAGGACAGGAAAATCAATGGTACATTGAGAGTGGATGCTCAAAACATATGACAGGTGATAAAGAAAAACTTCAGACATATACTGCCTTAGAAAAGGAAAAGAAGGTGTCATTTGGAAATGACACCCCTACATTCATAAAAGGTAAAGGTTTTGCTCAGTTGAAAAAGAAAGTCAAAGCTAGAAATGTTATGTATGTTGATGGCTTAAAGCATAATCTATTGAGTGTTATTCAAATGTGTGATCAAGGAACTGAGATAATATTTAGATCAAATGGATGTATTGTTCATGAGCTTGACACAGGAAAAATAGTGATCAAAGGCACAAGAACTCCAAATAATTTATACATATTCAAAGAAGGGGAACAACAATGCTATCTAAGCAAGAATGAACACTGGCTATGGCATATAAGATTGGGGCATCTTAGCTTCTCCCAGATAAGGAAAGCATGCACATATCAGGCGGTTCGTGATCTCCATGACATCAGAATTCCAGACAATACAATATGCAAATCATGTCAATTTGGTAAGGAAACCAGAACTAATTTTCCTGAGAAGGAAGGATCAGCTAGCAGGGCACTTGAACTTGTTCACACCGATATATGTGGTCCAACTAGGAAGAGGTCACCTCGAGGAGAAGAGTACTTCATATTGTTCATTGATGACTTTTCAAGGATGTATTGGATAGGACTCATGAAGTATAAAGATGAAGCCTTCGAAAAGTTCAAGTCATTCAAAGCTTTGGTTGAAAATGAATCAGATCGCAAAATCAAATGTCTCAGATTTGATCGAGAAGGGGAATTTACCTCAGATGAATTCTTCGATTTTTGTGAAGAACATGGAATAAGAAGGGAATTCTCAGTTGCAAGGACTCCTAAGAAAAATGGAATAGTGGAAAGGATGAACAGAATGGTTCAACAAATGGCTTGTGCTATGCTTGATGAGTCTGGAACTCCTACAACCTTTTGGGGTGAAGCCGCATTTTCCGCTGTTACTATCCTCAACAAGACAAACGTCTGGGTAAATAGCACTCAGACTCCTCATGAACTTTGGTATCGTAAGACTCCCACGGTAAAATACTTCAAAATTTTTGGAAGAAAATGCTACATTAAAAAGACTGATGAAAATCTTGGCAAGTTTGAACCTAGAGCACATGAAGGAATTTTACTCGGCTACTCTCCCCACAACAAAGCTTATAAATGTTACAATAAAAGGCTTGGTAAAACTGTTGAAAGTATTGATGTAGTGGTTGACGAAGAAGGGAACACTCCTAGGCAAGTGAAATCTGAAGACCTCGAAGATGGTGAAGACTATCCGTCAACATCAAATCAGATACATGATGAAGAAGAAACCCATGAGGCACCAGAAGAACAGATAAAGATAGAAGAAAAGAATCCATCTAGATACGTTCAGAAGAATCATCCAGAATCTCAAATTTTGGGGCAGAAAGAGGAATGTGTACAAACAAGGAGAACCATTTCAGAAGCTTCAAGTTATCTAGCATTGCTCTCCTCCACTGAACCACAGAATGTAAGAGAGGCATGCAAATATGCATGTTGGGTCAAGGCCATGGAGGAAGAACTCGAGCAGATTGGAAAGAATAACACTTGGGAGTTAGTTCTTAGACCAAAATATAAGAATGTCATAGGGACAAAATGGATTTTCAAAAATAAGCTGAATGAAAATGGAGATGTGGTTAGAAACAAGGCAAGAATTGTCTGTAAAGGGTATGCGCAACAAGAGGGCATTGAATTTGAAGAAACTTTTGTACCAGTTTCCAAACTTGAGGCTATAAGAATGTTCCTTGCTCTCTCTAGCTTTCAGAAGTTCAAAGTATTTCAGATGGACGTAAAATCTGCCTTTCTGAATGGGGACTTGGATGAAGAAGTATACATTGAGCAACCAGATGGGTTTATCCTTGGAAATGATCCAAAACTTGTATGCAGACTCAAAAAGGATCTTTATGGTCTTAAACAAGCTCCAAGGGCTTGGTATTATCGGTTGGATAAGTATCTCCATCAACAAGGTTTTGTAAAAGGATCAATAGATAACAATCTTTATGTAAAAATTGACAATGATAAGTTGCTAATCCTTGTTGTATATGTTGATGATATCATTTTTGGTAGCAATGAGGAAGACATGAGTCAAAACTTTGCCATGGTGATGCAAAAAGAATTTGAAATGTCCCTGCTTGGTGAGCTCACATATTTTCTTTGTTTGCAAGTCCAACAAAACAAAGACGACATTTTTCTATCACAAACCAAGTATCTCAAGCAGATCTTGAAGAAATATGGGATGGAGGATTCGAAGCCAGTATGTACCCCTATGGTAACAGGATGCAGTCTCAGTGAAAATGATGAATCAACAACAGTTCATCAACCAACCTATAGATCCATGATTGGTAGTCTTCTCTAACTAACAGGTACCCGACTAGACATTATGCATGCAGTAGGAATAGTTGGAAGGTTTCAGGCAAACCCCAAGGAAACTCATCTTCAAGCAATAAAGAGAATTTTCAAGTATCTTCAAGGAACTCAAAACTATGGCCTACGGTATCCTAGAGGTACAGATTTCACACTTCATGCATATATAGATGCAGATTGGGCAGGAAGCATGAATGACAGAAAAAGCACTAGTGGTGGTGCATTCTTTATGGGGTCCAGATTAGTATCTTGGTTCAGCAAGAAACAGAGTTCAATTGCTCTATCTATAGCTAAAGCAGAATATGTAGTTGCTACATCTTGCTGCACACAACTCATTTGGATGATGCAAACATTGCAAGACATGCAAATTACTTGTACTCCACCTATCTCTATATGTTGTGATAATACAAGTGCAATTAGTATTTCAAAGAATCCTGTCATGCATTCAAAGACTAAGCACATACTTATCAAGTATCATTTTCTCCGGGAACAAGTGCTTGAACAAAAGGTTAAATTGGATTATTTTCCCTCTAAGGAACAAGTTGCTGATATACTCACCAAACCACTGCCCAGGGAGACATTTGAATACCTCAGACAGAAGCTGGGGGTAGTTGATGCATCATCTTGCTGCTGAATCTTGTCTGGTTCAGAGAAAATTGGTTGTACGCGAGTTTCATGAGAAGGATCCGCGTACGTACATCGGTTTCTGTGGGTACAGTCGCGTATATGTTGGATTGAAGACAAGCAGTGGGCTAGGTCTCAGGATGAAAAGAGTCTGATATGGGTCTGACAGAGACCATCTGGCACAAGTTCAGGGGGAGCATATAATTTTCTAATAATGCATTATTGGCATTATCTTAGAAGATCTTGATTCGCTTTCACAATTTTTTTGATGGAACAGGTGCAGAGGGAGAGTGTGGTTGCTGGTCTGAATCGTGATTAATAGATGCTGTTGATGATAGTTGTTATCATAATCTTTCTGTAAATTTTTCGTCTCTATGTCATGTATTTCTTTTCTTATCAAGGTCATGTAATGGCCCTTCTTGGTTTCCCCACTATGCCTGGGATGAATGATGTAATGTTCTTGTTTTATCTTTGTGTATCCCCACTTGGTTGGGTAGATGAGTCAATCCCCACTTGGTTGGGAAATGGATGTATGTATGAGTCTTTGGTGGTAGGAAGGTCATTTATAATGTATAAAGTCATGTTTCTTTTAAAGAACATATTCTTGTAGACCTTGCCTATAGTCAGGGGGAGTTTGGACAACATAGCAGAACAAGAACTTAGGGGGAGCATAACCCTTTGCCCTTGATGTCAAAGGGGGAGAATGACTTTGAATGTTGGAAGGTTGCCTTCAAGTCCAAAGGGGGAGATTGTTGGCATTATGACACAAGTTTGGCACTATGGCACAGGGGTTGTCCTTGATGGCAACGTTCTTAGGTGGCAGATCACAGTTCTGGCAATCAGAATGGAAGAAAATAAGGTATACGTAGGTTCCTCTCAGCAAAGTCACGTATACACGTGGTATCACCAATCAAAAAGCGCGTATGCATATACATGCACTTTCATGCAAAGAAAAGCGTGTACATGTGGGAAAAAATTATGTTTGGTTCATGGTATTTAGTCCAACGTATTTGAACCTATGGTTTTGGTCTGTGGTATTGCATCCAAGGTGTTGAACCGAGTATTGTGTCCCTGGTATTGGTTCTTAATGGTTTTGGACCATGGTTTGAGTAAGGCTTAGACTATAAAATGGCAAGAAGATCATTTGGAAAGTGTATTGATTTAAGAATTGAATATCTTAAGAATAGCAAGATCTAGAACACTGTTGATTGGTGCGGTGCATTGTTGGATCTGAATCAAGGAGGAACCAGAACGCTGCAAGATGGATAAGTTCTATTGATGGGTCAAATCTCAAAGCTTGAATAGTAGTATCTTTGTGTGATTATGATCTATTGTATTTGACGCATGAATTGATCTATGAATTTGGAAATCTGGGTATAATTAATGCTTGAATACTTGAAAAGGGAAATCTGTCTTTCATAGATCTGTACGCAGGTTCGGCGCAGTGAAGGCTCGTATACACACAGGTTCGACAAGTCACTGAAGTGTATACGCTGGTTGGCAGTGATACAACTGCGTATGTATGCAGGTTTTAGTATAGCGAAGTAGCATATGCTTTAGCTGCTTCTGTTTATTGCTGTAGTGTTCTGAGTTCAGAATTGGTGTTTGGTTACTGTTACTAATTTATTCTGAGAAGTGTTTGATTGATTCTATATTGGGTTGTACAAAGGAGATTGATTGTTGTAGATATGCTTGATGTTTGATTGATGCAATTCATGGACCCAGTCTGAAAATTTATGAAACGTGGTCCCTGGAAGAAAAGAGAAGGTTGTAGCCTTCTGTAGGTCAGCACCCAAGTACTAGTATCTCAGCTAGTACAAGAGCTAAGGGGGTTGTAGCTCCCTTACAGGAGAAGCTAGAAAATGAGAGAGGGCTGTAGCTCTCTACGGCTTGCGTACTAGTAAAGGACCACACCAGTAAAGAATCATTGTAAAAAGAAGTTTCTAATTGAAAGAGGATAGAGACATATTGCAGTAGGTGGTTTTCACTGACATTGGGTTTCCACCTTATATCTTGTGTTCTTTGGTGTGACTGTCTACACTATTTTTCTGTTCTTGGTTGATGTCTATATGGTTCTGACTCACTGATTTAAGATTAACACATGAAGAATAATTAAATTACAAGTTTGTGAGTTATACGTTGTTTCCCTTAACCGAAGTTGCGTATATACGCTGGTTTCTCTAACTAAAGTAGCGTATACAAATCTGTGAAAGAATTGAAAATAATTGTTTTGATAATACTGATTCACCTCCCCTCTCAGTATTATTTCCAACACTTCAGTGGATAGCAATAGGAAACACATATTCATCAAGTGGCCACTTTGAAGGTGCCACCCCCTTTAGGGTACAAGTTAATTTTGATATTCCTAAATTTGAAGGCTAGATAGCTACAAATGCTCTAGAAAAATGATTAAATCTACCAAAAGAATATTTTTTTGTCAATAATTTTTCTAATAGAGAAAATATTACCTTTGGACTCGTTAAGGGAACTCCCCATGTCAAGGATTGGTGGGAAACTTACTGTGAGTAAAGGGCCATGGAGGAGTCCACACTATTTTCAGCCACACCCACTTGGGACTCTTTTAGAGATATTGTTAAGGACCAATAATACCATGTTGGAATATATGAGGACCATTGCATGAGATGGACCGCACTACAATAGGAAAGGGACCAAGCAACACCAAATTTCACAAATATCTTTCATATCTTGCGTACCAAGCCAACTATTAAGTACTTTGAGCAACATCTGGTGCTCAAGTACCATTGTAGTCTACACCGATACATACAGACAAAAATGGAGTCCCTAGACATATCCTTTTTTGGAACAACATACAGATATGTTGTCAAAATAGAGAAGAAATACTTTGGATCTGTGAATCCTTTATAGTAGAAGTAAGTTAATGGCACGCCCAAAGCTCAAAACAAAGGATAGATTCAGAGTGGACCACCCCAGAATAACCCATCGAAGTTACAAAATGTGAATGGTAATGGGAAGATGAAGAAAGACATGGGAAAGTGGTGTGAGTTCCACAAGAACCCCTCTCATAACACAAATGAATGTCAGGAAAAATAGTCATTGGTGGCCAAGCTTAAAGCTTCAGAGTCAGACGCGGGTTCCGACTTTGAACCAAACCTAGACAAGGGGAATAAATCTTTGATGAGGAACCCAATGCCATTGTTGTCACCACCAAGGTTGATCCAAACTTAAACATGAATGCAACAAACTATAGATATAACCATAAATGCAAAAATGCAGTAGAAATAACACTTCATTTCATAAATATCATAATACTGAAATATGCTTACAAACAAAATGGAAATAAACTAGCTCCGGTGATGGTAGCTTATCTATGAGAAGAGATGTAGTGGCTACATGCCTCTTAACTGTGTTACAATGAGGCTCCAAGGCCTATTTATTATTGATAAATAATGGAAAACCCTAAACATCCAGAATCCTAACCCTAGGAGATGAAGCGCCAAAACTGTGGGTCCCATTTGGATAAATTGGTACATCAATTTCCTGGGATCGTAACTATGGCACAGGATCTCCGTTTGGCTATCATAATTCCTCGTTTCAAGGATCTCGAAGATTAGGCCATAAACAAATATGTAAACATGATTGGGGATTTTTCAGTCTCTTTGTTTTCCCTAAAAACGTCATTTAGGGCCTCAAAACGACTCTGGAAGTTTAGGACTCGGAAAAATGCAAAAAATAGTAAACTATGCTAAAATTAAGGAAATTGAAAAACTGAAAGAGAGAGTGTTGGGGGTCCAAGTGGAATAGGAGAGTGGCCACCAATATCCACTTGGATTAGTCCTCCCACCTTAGGAAGCAATGGTCCCCATTGCGTTGAGTGCCTCCATGAGATGAGGAAACTTCTGTTGAAGTTGGTCCCTAGTGAGCCACTTTCCTTGGTGTAGGAGTTGGCCAGTTTTGACAACCTGATACAGTTGGATCTTCTGCTGACGAGTGTTCTTGATTTGTGTGTCCATGATACGATTAGTTGTGGCTTGTTCCATGTAGTATGGGTTTAGCTTTATTGGTGTGATTTGTTCTGTAATGTCGGATGTGTCCAACAATGGTGGAAAGTATGGCTGAAGGTGGTCTACATTGAACACTGGATACATACCAAGGAATGGTGGAATGCTGAGCTTGAAGGTATTGCCCCCTACATCCTTGGTGATGTTGTATAGCCCATATCGGAGCGGGCGAAGCTTGCGATGGGGTCCAATGAGGCACTCCTTATGTAAATGTAGCCAAACTTTGTCGCCCACCTAGAACTTGTGTGACACCTGATGCTGATAATGGCACTGCTTGTACTTAGCATTGACTCTGTCCAATATATCATGAACCTAATGGAGGATGTGTTGAATGCGCTTAATGAAGTTATTATCCCTGTCGGCTTTAGACTAGACATTAGCCAAATCTGACTGAGTAGCTACAAATGGTATGGCCACATCAATGGGACATAATGGATAAAATCCTAGCCCTACCTGAATGGATCTGTGGCTTGTTGAGTTGTGGAGAGATCTATTGTAGCTGTGCTAGACATAGGGGAGGATTTCATCCCATGTGCGTGGATGCTTCGAGTTGTACACGCACATAATGTGTATGATCATATTGTTGACGACTTCTGTTTGGCCATCAGTTTGGGGATGGAAAGCTATGGACTTAGTGAGTTTGGTATCCACCATCAACTAGAGACTTGACCAAAATGCACCTAGGAATCTGCTGTCTTGATCAGAGATGATGGGCTGTGGGATCCAAAAGTGTACCTGCACTCGCTTAAAAAAGGGACTAGCAGTGGCATTTGCTGTGATACTCTTTTTGCAGGCTGCCATAATGACCATCTTAGAGAATCTGTCGATGACCACACAAACACAATCATTACCATGCTTAGTAGAAGGAAGGCCCAACATGTAATCCATGGAGATGGATTCACAAGGTTGACTAGGAGTAGGAATAGGAGTATATAGGCCTTGCTTCTTGATGGTTGGTTTGGAAATGACACGGACAATGTAGGATTTAATGTACTGCCCAACACCCCGACGAAGGTTTGACCAATAAAAATACTTCTGCAGTACTGCCATTGATTTCTCTATTCTGAAATGTCCAGCGACCTGACTCTAGTGTGCATCCCAAATCATCTTGGCATGCTCACTTGAAGGAACACATATGTGTTCTAGGTGGCATAACAATGCATCCTGAAGGTGAAAATTTGGAACTTGCTTACCTCCTAGGAGTGTCTGGTATGTGTTTCTAAATTTTGGATCGCTCTCGTAAAGATGCAGCCACCCTAAAGTCTTGTGCCAACAAGATTTGAGCACAGTCATCAGCGCCATGACTAGTGTTCGGTTGAGGAAGTTTGCAACATTATTGGTGCTGCATTTCTTGTACTTAATGTTCGAATGGAATTTTTGCAGGTATGTTGACCATTTCTGATGGTGATCCTTCTGTAACTTCCCTTGTGTTTGTATGAAATTTAGGGGTCGATGGTCTATGTGGATGACTGTTTCCTTCCCTAGAATGTAATGCTTCCATTGACGACATGCCTGCATAATGAAATACATTTCTTTATCGTAAGTGGGATACTTTTGGACTGTGTTGGAAAGTCTCACTATGGTGAGCCACTAGATGCCCCTGCTGAGTAAGTACTGTACCAATAGGATATTCGGAGGTGTCTGTCTTAATCTCAAATGGTTGTTGTAGGTATAGTAATGTGAGCACTGGTGCAGAGCAGAGGTGATGCTTCAAATCAGTAAACACTTTCTGTTGGGTTTTAGACAATTTTTTTTTTTCTTTTTTGCTCTGCCCTTGGTTACTTGACTTAAAGGCCAGGTGATATGAGAGAACCCCAACAGGAACCTATGGTAGAAATTGGCAAGACCTAGAAAGTTTCAGAACTCTGTTAGAGTGTTTGGGGATGGCCAATCCTGAATGAATTGTATCTTGGCCAGGTCCACATGTATACCCTGCTCATCAATGATGTACCCCAGATATTGATCCTGGATCATGCCAAAAGTTCATTTATCCAAATTGGCACACAACTTGTGTTGTCGCAAGGTTTGAAGGACCTGTCAAATATGGTGTAGGTACTCTTCCAAACTCTGGCTGAAGATCAAGATGTCATATAAATACACCACCACGAATGCATTGGTGCAAGGTCACAAGATGTCATCCATCAATATCATGAAGGTTGTGGGGGCATTCGTCAACCCGAAAGGCATGATCAACCATTCGAAAAGGCCCTCCTTGGATTTGAAGGTAGTCTTCCACACATCGGAGGGTTTGATAGGCACCTCGTGATAAACGGAATTCAATTCAATCTTGCTGAAATATTTACCCCCCTTGAGTTGGTCCAGAAGGTCATTAATATGTGGGATTG
>APFE030890857.1:9427-25001 GCA_000404065.3 Pinus taeda | reverse complement strand
TGGCAACCCACTCATCTCAGAGGATAAATTATAGTGCAACAAAGTTCACGCACTTTCATGTAGAGAAAAGTTCCTTTCATGCAGAGAAAAATTCCTTTCATGCAGAGAAAAGTTCACGCACTTTCATGCAGAGAAAAGTTCACACACTTTCATGCAAAGAAAACCGCACGCATATGGAAATCGTATGGTTGGTTCATGGTATTAGTCCGGAAGTTTTTGACCCTATGGTTTTGGTCTGTGGTATTGCATCCAAAAGAATTGAACCCAAGTTTTGGGTCCGTGGTATTGTTTCTCAATGGTTTTGGTCCATGGTTTTGAGTGAGGTCTAGCCTATAGAAAGGAAAGGAGATCATTTGGCTAATCACAAGTGTTGAAAATCTTAAGAAGAGAAAGATTTGAATTTCTGATAATCAGTTGGTGAGACATAGTTGAATCTAAATCAAGGAGAAACTGGAGCATTATAAGCCAGATCTACTAAAGAGAATGGCAATGGCACAATGCGGAGGTGCACAAGAGAAAAATATGATTATTGATACTCTGCAATTTCAACTGGCTGAAAGGGAAAAACATCATGAAATGTTAGAATGTGAAATTGTGGGACTTAGAAAAGAGATTGAGAAAACAAAAGCTCTTAATCTTATATTTGTTAAGGGATATGAAACTCTAGATGAGATTATCAATGTGCAGCGTTCTCCCCTAATCAACACAGGTCTAGGATATAATGAAGATACATCTCAAGCGTAGAAACCATCCACCTCCAAAAGTTATCTTGATGCAGCAAGGAGGAGTGAGCAAAGGCCCAATGGAGATCGCCAGGTAAATCAAGGACAATTTACCTCAAGAATGAACAAAGATTACCAGGTAAATCGGGGGCAATCCACCTTAAGGATGAAAATAAGCTACAATTGGCCACAGGTAAAATCTTCTCAATCTACCTCAAGAATTGATGACAATAGAAACTACAATCATTTGGTTGGTAGATTTGATAATCGCAAGAGTTTCTTCAATGGCCAATGCTTCTCTTGTCATAACTTTGGTCATAAAGCAGCTCAATGTGTTTCCTATAAGACAATCATGACTAGAGAAGCTCAAAAACAAAGAAGTATGACTGGGATCATGAAAAGCACCTACAATAACTTTTTTGCTCTTGAAAATGAAATTGAATGTTCTATTTGTAATAACTTCAGTCATGAAGATTCTGAATGCAGGAGCAGGTTTCGGCAAACAACTCAGAAGGAACAAGCCCCAAGTGCCAAAACATGGAGAATGAAAGAACAACAACTAGAAAGATGTGGTATAGCCTTATATGCGGAAGGGCAGGAAAATCAATGGTACATCGACAGTGGATGTTCAAAACATATGACGGGTGATAAGGAAAAACTCCAGTCATATAGTGCCTTAGAAAAGGAGAAGAAGGTCTCATTTGGAAATGACACCCCTGGGCTCATAAAAGGTAAAGGTTCTATTTTGTTGAACGAAAAGGTCAAAGCTAGAAATGCTATGTATCTTGATGGCTTAAAGCATAATCTATTGAGTGTTATTCAGATGTGTGATCAAGGAACTGAGGTAATATTTCAATCAAATGGATGTAGTGTTCATGATCTTGATACAGGAGAAACAGTGATCAAAGGCATAAGAACTCCAAATAATTTATATATATTCAAAGAAGGACATCATCAACGCTATCTAAGAAATAATGATGAACACTGGCTATGGCACTGGAGATTGGGGCACCTAAGCTTCTCACAAATAAGGAAAGCATGCAAATATCAGGCAGTTCGTGGTCTTCCAGACATCGGAACTTCGGACAATACAATATACAATTCATGTCAGTTTGGTAAGCAAACCAGAACTAACTTTCCTGAGAAGGAAGGATCAGCGAGGAAGCCACTTGAGCTTGTCCATACTGATGTATGTGGTCCGTCTAGGAAAAGGTCACCTCGGGGAGAAGAATACTTTATATTATTCGTTGATGACTATTCAAGGATGGTCTAGATAGGACTTATGAAGCACAAAGATGAAGCCTTCGAAAAATTCAAATCCTTCAAAGCTTTGGTTGAAAACAAATCAAATCACAAAATTAAATGCCTCGGATCTGATAGAGGTGGGGAGTTTACCTCAAATGAATTTTTCAATTTTTGTGAAGAACATCGAATAAGAAGAGAATTCTCTACAGCCAGGACTCTTCAGCAAAATGGAGTAGTGGAAAGGATGAATAGAACAGTTCAACAAATGACTTGTGCTATGCTTGATGAGTTTGGAACTCCCGCAACTTTTTGGGGTGTAGCCGCATTTGTTGCAGTTGTGATTCTCAACAAAAGAAACGTCTGGGTAAACAACACTCAAACCACTTATGAGCTCTGGTATGGTGAGACTCCTTCGGTAAAATATTTCAAAAGTTTTGGGAGTAAATGCTACATCAAAAATATTGATGAAAATCTTGGCAAGTTTGAACCCAGAGCAGATGAAGGCATTTTTCTCGGTTACTCTCCCCACAGCAAATCATACAAGTGTTACAATAAAAGGCTTGGAAAAATTGTTGAAAGTATTGATGTAGTGGTTAATGAAGATGAAAACACTCCTAGGCATGTAAGATCTGAAGATTTCAAAGATGAAGAGGACTATCCATCTACATCAAATCAGATTCATGATGAAGAAGAAGAGACCAATGAGGCACCAGAAGAATAGATAAGGATAGAATAAAAGACTCCATCCAGGTACGTTCAGAAGAATCATCTAGAATCTCAGATTTTGGGGTAGAAAGAGGCTGGTATACAAGGAAGAAGAGCAATAGCATAAGCTTCAAGCTATTTGGCATTACTCTCCTCCACTGAGCCACAAAATGTAAAAGAGGCATGCAAAGATGAATGATGGGTCAAGGAAATGGATGATGAACTTGAGCAGATTGAAAAGAACAAAACTTGGGAGCTGGTTCCTAGAACAAAAGATAAGAATGTCATAGGGACAAAATGGATATTCAAAAACAAGTTGAATGAAAATGGGGAAGTTGTTAGAAATAAGGCCAGACTTGTTTGTAAAGGGTATGCTCAACAAGAAGGAATAGACTTTGAAGAAAATTTTGCTCCCATTTCTAGAATTCAGGCCATCAAAATGTTCCTTGCTCTCTCTAGCTTTCAAAAATTCAAAGTATTTCAATGGATGTGAAATCTACCTTTCTGAATGGAGACTTAGGAGAAGAAGTGTACATTGAGAAACCAGATGGATTCATTCTTGGAAATGATCCAAAACTTGTATGCAGACTTAAGAAGGCTCTCTATGGTCTTAAACAGGCTCCAAGGGCTTGGTACTGTCATCTGGACAAATACCTTCATCAACAAGGTTTTTCAAAAGGATCGGTAGATAACAATCTCTATATAAAAATTGAAAATGACAAATTGCTAATACTTGTTGTGTAGGTTGATGATATCATATTTGGTAGCAATGAAGAAGCTATGAGTCAAAAATTTTCCTTGGTTATGCAAAAAGAATTGAAAATGTCCTTGATTGGAGAGCTGACATATTTTCTTGGTTTACAAATCGAACAAAATGAAGGCGATATATTTTTATCTCAAACCAAGTACCTCAAGTAGATCTTGAAGAAATATAGGATGGAGGATTCGAAACCTATATGTACCCTGATGGTGACAGGATGCAGCCTCAGCGCAAATGATGACTTGACAGCAGTGCATCAACCAACCTATAGATCTGTGATTGGTAGTCTTCTCTATCTAATAGGAACCCGACCAGACATCATGCATGTAGTGGGAATAGTTGGAAGATTTCAGGCAAATCCAAAGGAAACTCATCTTCAAACAGTAAAGAGAATTTTCAAGTATCCTCAAGGAACTCAAAACTATGGTCTATGGTATCCTCCAAAATCAGATCTCACTCCTCATGCTTATACAGATGCAGATTGGGTTGGAAGCGCGGATGATAGAAAAGGCACTAGTGGTGGTGCATTCTTTATGGGTTCCAGATTAGTATCCTGGTTCAGCAAGAAACAAAGTTTGATTGCTTTATCTACAGCTAAAGCAGAATATGTGGCTGCTGCATCTTGTTGCACACAACTCCTTTGGATGATGCAAACTTTGTAGGATTTTCAAATCACTTGTACTGCACCTATCTCCATCTTATGTGGTAATGCAAGTGCAATCAGCATTTCAAAGAACCCAATCATGCATTCAAAGACCAAGCACATACCAATCAAGTATCATTTTCTCCGGGAACAAGTGCTGGAACAAAAGGTCAAATTGGAGTATGTTCCCTCCAAGGAACAAGTTGCTGATATTTTCACCAAACCATTGCCCAGAGAGACATTTGAATACCTCAGACAGAAGCTGGGGGTTGTTGACGCATCATCCTACTGTTGAATCTCGTCTGTTGTGCGCACGTGGATACACATACATTTGTCGGTCTATGTGGGTCGAATGGCTCTATCAGAGATCATCTGGCACAGGTTCAGGAGGAGCATATATTCTTCTAATGATGCATTATTGGCATTATCTTAGAAGTCCTTGGTTTGATTTCTCAAGAGTTTTCTGGTGGAGTAGATCAGTGTGTGCTGGTCTGAAGGTTGATTCTCCTGATAGTTGTTCTTGTCTCTATGTCATGTACTTCTTTTCATATCAAGGTCATGTAAACGGCCTATATTAGTTTCCCCACTATGCCTGGGAGGAAGATGTAATATTTTTGGTCATCATATATAAATTTCTGATGTATTCCACTCGGTTGGATGGATGATCCCCACTTGGTTGGGTGATGGATGTATGTACTTAGTCTTATGGTGATAGGAAGGTCTTGTATTCTTCTTCAAGAACATCTTTTTTGCAGATCTTGCCTACAGTCAGGGGGAGCATGGTCAGCAAAGAAAATTTCAGCATATACTCAGGGGGAGCACAACCCTTTTCCCTTGATGACAAAGGGGGAGAATGATCTTGGATCTTGGTGTTTCCATCAAGTCCAAAGGGGGAGATTTTTGGCATTATGGCACAGGTTTGGAGCTATGGCACAGGTGTTGTCCTTGATGGCAACCCTCTTTGGTAACAGATCTCAGTTCAGGCACTCAGAAAGTAGAAAAAGACATATACGCAGGTTCATCTAGACGAAGGCGCGTATACACGCGGGTTATACTTTACAAAAGCGTGTATATGTTGGTGATCATTCTTTTGGTCCATGGCAGTTAGATCTTGGAACTTGAACCTATGTTTTGGACCATGGCGTCTCGTCAATTGTGTCGATCCATTGTTTTGGGTTCATAGTATTGAAATGTTATGGTTTTGAAACATGGTATTGGGGAAGGCCTAGGACTATAAAAGAGGAAGGAGATCTTGTGACAAATTACCATCTGGAGATTATCATTGAAGATCTGAAAAGTGCTAGAGCTGGTATATTGGATGGTGATGCAGATCTGGATCTGGAGGAAGGAGGAACCTTAGCACAAAAGGAAGGATAAGGTCTATTCATGGGTCATAATCTTTAAGCCTAAAATGATAGTATCTCTGTATGATTTCGATCTGCTTGATGTGGCGCTTATCTGATCTATAATCTGGGTTAATTAGTGATTGAATATCTGGAAGAGTGTGTTGTCCTTTATAGATCTGTACGCAGGTTCAGTAAAGAGAAGGCGCGTATACACACAGTTTAAAGGAAGTAAAGGCGCGTATACGCAGGTTGTTCCATACGCATATGCGTATGCATGCAAGTTGCAGACTGTTGAAAATGCGTATATGCATTAAGCTGTGATCTAGCTGTTTCTGCTTATTGCTGCTGTGTTTTGGGTTCTGTTTCTGCTGTGTGGTTTCTGGTACAGTGTTCTGTGTACAGCTGTCAGAGAAGTATCTACTTGTTTCAGATATAGTTGGTGAAAAGGAGATTGGTTGATTCTTGATGATTGTTTGATGTTCATGGATCCAGTTTGAAAATTGATGAAAAGTGGTCCCTGGAAGAAAGAGAAGGTTGTAGCCTTCTGTAGGCCAGCACCTACGTACTAGTATCTTGGCTTGTGCAAAAGTTAAAGGGGTTTGTTGCTCCTTTCCAGGAGAAACTAGAGAACGAGAGAGAGTTGTAGCTCTCTGCAGGTTGCAGCCTGCGTACTGGTAAAAAGACTGCACCAGTACATTGTAAAAGAAGTTTTCTAATTTAAAAGGAAGATAGAGACGAATTGCAGCAGGTGGTTTTTCACCCACATTGGGTTTCCACCTTATATCTTGTGTTCTTGTGTCTGATTGTCTTTCTGCTCTGTTTTACTGTCTCTGGATACTGTTATTGGATTTTGCATCACTGACTAACAATCATCATCAGAAAGATTAAGTAAAATAAAAGCATGTACTGTATACGCGGGTTTCCTTCTGCATAATTGCGTACATAAGCAGGTTTATTAAATTGAAGTAGCGTATATCAGTAGTTTTGAAAAAAAGAATAATTATCCTGATAATACTGATTCACCCCCCCCTCTCTGTATTATTTTCAACAGGTGAAGGGCAGTCAGGAATCCTTCATCATTATGGCAGAGGGAAAGTGCATGAATATGATCAAGGAGAAGTAAAGAATTCCTTGACAATTTTCAAAGTGAAAGAATCAGTGGAAACAAAAGCATCTAAGAATTCTTGTTTATCCTAATTCTGAAGAAAACATAAATAACAACAGGGATTGAACACAGAGTGTATGTAAACAAGTTCTGGGCTATTCTTTTTCCCTGTTACTAAGATTATGAAACATATATGAAATTTGCAAACATAGAAAACACAAAACACAGTTTAGAACAACTTATTGATCCATAGAAA
Organism: Pinus taeda; assembly: GCA_000404065.3. Lineage (NCBI taxonomy): Eukaryota > Viridiplantae > Streptophyta > Pinopsida > Pinales > Pinaceae > Pinus > Pinus taeda. The sequence continues at coordinate 18,219 of APFE030890857.1, read as the reverse complement.
GACACAGGAATTCTGTAGTAGAGCCCAAAACCTCAAATCCACATTCAGACAGTCCAGCAGTAGTGCACTTCAATAGCCTTTGTATTAAAAAAAATATCAGAGCTACAACATGGTCCAAAGAGGAAAATCACCAACCCCGAATACATTTCCTGGGGAGGCATTTATAGAAAAGAGAGTTACAAAATAGCTTGGGGATAAGATATGAAGCAATAACTTCCTTGTTGTTGTGCTGGCTGCTTTAACTGATAAGATATTTTTGACTTTTTAATTCAGGAAGTCGGCTGGTAGCTGTGTCTTTACTTTTGCATTCCTGCGTTGCTGTCCCGATCCTTTCACATGTTCTTGATTCTGCTTTAATGCGTCCTAGTCCTCGCTTGACCTCCTTCCTCTATTTTTTTCATCTTTATTATATCTGCCATGTGTTTTGTTATTTGACCAACTGTAGATAAAAAGAAAAATCCAAATTACCTTGGTAAAATTTCCAGCATGCTCTGCCACCATTGGTCTGTTGGCAACTGATGTCTTTGTATCTTTACTATTGTTTCATCAGCCTCAATATACCTGTAGAAGTTGGGCTTGACTTCAAAAAGATGATTTATTTCATGTTCAATATAAAACAAATTTTCCAATTTGTCATATAAACTCTGTTCGGAGGGAGGTCCTGTGTCTTCTGAAGTGCTTGATGATGCTGTGATTTGATTTGTAACATATGTGTTTACCCTGTGAGCATATTGTTGATGTGTTAAGAGTCTTTGATTGCTGGTTAGTAAACTGGGTAGAACCTTCTGCTGCAAGACTATAAACTTCTCTGTGAAGGTATTAATCTCCATATGCATTTCTTGGCACTTCCTTTCCAAAGTCTGTACAAAATTCCTCATTGTTAGCACCTTTTTCACTGTCAAAATGGTGCCTATCCTCTCAAAGATCTCCAAAGCTGCTAGTTTTTATTTAGTATGAGTATTCAAAAAATGGATCAGTCTGTTGGCATGCTCAGGCATGTTTCCCAATGATGTCCTAGCCCTTTGAATTTCCACTTGGGCCCTTTCTATCAATTCTATTTTTTCATGGACTGTTTGAATTGATTGCCATTGGTGAGTAATAGACTGGCCAATCTTGGTCCAAAAAATCATTTTGATGTCTGCTAGAGGTTTATGTAAGGTGAGATCCTTTTCCAAGGATTTTACCTTGTTCTCCAGGGCCTTTACCTCTCTGGTTTTCTCTGCCACTGTTATCTTTGATTTGTCATAGCTTACCTCTAGTTTGGCCAGTTTTTCTTTTGCCTCTTTAAGCTCTGACATTTGGGATTCTAGCTCTTTTACTGCTTTCATCATTTCTTCCATCCTCATGCTCGTCTCTGGATCTGTTGTTGTTGTTGCTGAAGCATCTGTGGCTGATGTCTCTGTTGTTGATGTTGGCACAGTGGGAGGAATTGCTACTTTGACTGTGGGGGGAGCAATGATAACTGTTGGAGCTGTTTCAGGTGGCTAGGAGGTCGACTCTTTCGGCTTGGCTTGCAATGCTTTCTCCAACTCTTGCTCTATTTGAATTAGCCTTTGATTCATCCTCATTAAAAAATCCATTACATCTTCTTCTTCCTTTTCTTGTGCAAGCTCTGTTGTTTGTGGATGCATGGTGGCAGGCAGCTTCAATTGCTTCCTAAGTGCAGCAATATCTTCCTCCTTCTTTATCAGCTCTTTGATGCCCTTGGCATCCTTGGGATCATGTCCCAGCTCAATAATTATCTCTTCTAGGGTCTTTATTCTGTTGTCTTTGGCTAAAGAAGATATCTTTTCCAAATCTAATTGGGCAGATGTATTACTTAATGACACCTTCAATTGGTAGGCCAACATTTCCTTGTCTGCCAATGTAGCATAGAGCATTTCAACCGTTTGTTTGTGCAATTCTATCTGGTCCATTGGGTGTATATATTTGGCAAGGACCTCTAGATTAGTCCTTATGTAGTCAGCTACAGACTGTGGTTGCTGAACCTTGGGCTTAAAATGAGTTAAGATCATTTTCTCCTCCTTAATGTCATATGCTGCCATTAATCTTTGCTCTTTGGAGGGTGTCATTTTGAGAAATTGATCATAAAGATGAATTCTCAATGACTCATTTTGGGCCTTAATCTCCATGAATGATTGTTTAATATCAGATCGTTTCTTACTTTGCGACCTTGAAGAGGAAACTTCCATACCAAGCTGCCTCTCCATTTCTTGCCTGTGAGAGCTGGTGGATGCCTTTTGGCTGATGGCCCTCTCTCCTCTTGTGCTTTCTATGATTTCTTCAAAAATGTCCGCTTCAGGTAGAGGATTTACACTTTGTCTTTTGGCCTCTGGCTGTTCTGTTGATCCACTTGCAAGTGTGGCCTCTTCTCTGTCTCTTTTCTTACTTCTTTCCTCATTAAGAGGAGTCTGTAGTGTTGGTACTTCTGGTGCCTCTGTCTGTAGTGAAGGGGCTTGCCCTTGACTGTGTTCTTTTGAGGTAGTTGGCTGGCCTACCATTGTTTCTTTCTCTGTAACTACTATCTCCTTGCCCTTTGTTCTCCCTGCTGTTGGTGTAGTCCCTTCTTGGGTAGCTTGTTGTGAAGTTGTAGCAGTTGATGTGCCTTCCCTGGTTTGCTATGGTATTTTAAATGACACCTACCCAAAAGAATCTAAGTAAAGAGTTTTTTCCATATTTTTCATGGTTTGTTCCATTTTCTCTTCCTCAGTGAGTTGTTCAACTAGTGTTCCCTCCGCCCACTCATCTTGGTTGGCAAATCGTTCTATTTCAGGGACGCTGCAATGTTCATAGGGTGGCAACCTATATTTTATCCTTCTTGCATTGAGAAAGCCGTTTGGGTCATAGAGTACCCACCAAAAGCTTCTTTTTAGTCTGAGTGTTTGACCCAATATTTCATCAACATCCTTCCATCCCTCTTTTTTGTTCATGACATAGGGGCCTAACTGGTCTCTCAGTTTCAACTGAGCCCTTTTCTTTGTGCTATGGAAATGAGTCAAATCTGAATTGATAAATTCCCAGAAGTATTCCAAGGCAAATAGTCTCATTGGCACATATCTTGGCAGCCTGTAAGGGCAAAGCTCATAGCCATATATCTTGATAATAGTGTGATTCTGGTAAAAGTACCAGTCACCTATTTTATAGTTTTTGGAGAGCTGTAATATCTTTTGCATATCATATGACAGTCTAGGAGGAGGAGTTCTCATCAGGAGAGAAGAGACTGGGTATACAAACATATCAATAAACTCACAGTAAGAGTAGGGAGATTTGCAGACTTCATGAAAGATTGAGGTCCAAAAAATCACAGACCTTTTCTCCCCTTTAGAGTCCAATTTTCTAATGGGGAATTGGAAACTATCTGGCTGATAATATAAGAACAGATGATAGATGTAGGATGAATACTTAAAGACTCCCTCCCTCTCTAGATTCAACAATTGGTCATGTATCTTGTTGGTAATGAATTTGGCATAGTTGTATTTGACAGCAGGGGGCTGCCCTAGGGTAAATATAGACATTAAAACCAATATAGTTTCATCAATATGTTCACTTGCCTTGAACCGCAGAACATAAGATATCATATCAACAAGTAATCTACTCACTTCATTGAAAGATGCATAGTGAAAAGGAGGTGGCTCATTAGGTTGGCGATCTATTCTCATAAATATTTGGGCAATTCGGGTTATCTCTAAGCTGGAGAGTTTGGGACCTTCATCAAGCAAGAATATCATAGTAAGAGGAAACTGAAGCTAAGTTGGTTTGAAGTTTAGCATTTGATTTGTGGAGTCAGGAGTTATATGAAAGAGGGTAGTTCCAGCTGGAGTTTTAACTGCCCTTTGAGTTGGCTCATAGTTCTCACAGCAAAGGTGAATTATCTCAGGGAAAATATTAACAAAGGGGAGGTAGTATATGGGTAGATTTGATTCCCATATGCCATAAACATCATTTTGGCTTAGGTAACTGTTTCTGAGCTCACAGAATGCTTGCAGATGGTTTTGGTAGCCTACTAAGTCTTGAATAGACAGTCTTTATCAGCTAAGGGAAGATGTTCCAGTTCCTTGTGGGGTGCATTGAGAGGAGTGATATTCAAGGCTACTAGACCTTCCATAGCTCAATTATGTTGCTTTTAAAATTGGAATTTTTTGGGTCTGTGTAAATAAAACAGGCAAAACAATAGCTCTGTGGATTTTCTCTGGGAATTTCACCTTGAATTTGGTTTGTTGGCTTGTATTTAGCTCCGTGGACAGAAATTAGATGGAGAGACAAAACTTGTGGGCTTCTTTGGCACAATGGGTGACAATTGTGGGCAAAAGGCAGTTTTCGGGGTTTCTAGGAGAATTCGCAAGGCCGAACGAGCTCAATTTTAGCTCAGTGTGCGGATTAATTGTGAAAATTTGACAAGACAGAGGTTATGGTGGGTAACACAGTGTTTTTTTAGCAAATTCTGGGTTTTGTGGGCAATTTTACAGCAAAAACCAACGCAAAACAGGGTTCAGGAGTAAATTGGTGTAAATACATGTTTTAACGGCGGAATGGTCGATTTGCAGGTGACAAGACGAGCCGAGGGGCCGATCTATGGAGTAAAAACTATTGGGTGGTGGACTGTATGGTTGATTTTCTATTCCGGACGTAAATCAACATGCATAGGACGCGTAGAGGAAACAAACACAAATGGGTAAAAATAACATTTTCACCTATTTTTAACCAAATTTTTGACTTTGGCGGGTTTTGGTGCGCTTTTTTCTGATGACGTCAGCATGACGTAATTTTGTCGTCTAGCGAGGTATGGAAGATGACATGTCAGGTGACGTGGCAGGTGATACGACACTGACGTGGGCAGATGACAGGGACGTGACATGTTGGACAGACAGGCGGCATTGAGGGTGACGTCATCAAATGACGTAGGCATGACGTCAGTGGGGAGGCAGTGGTGTGGTAAGCGGTATTCCCTGCACCACCTTTGGAGGGAAGTAGTATTGGAGGAGGGGGCTCCAAACACGCCGGGCGCCTGACACGCGTCCTTGGTACGGCGGAAATATCGCCCATCCCACGGACGCTATCGTTCGGCACTTAAGGGCTTCCGATATCGTCAACGGTTGTTGGATCTGTCAACGATGATCGGACAGTCGGCGGGTGATGGAGGTGGCAGCGGCTTATCTCTGGGGGCCCGCTGTAATATTTCTCGTTTTCTAATGTTTTGCGGGGTATATTGTGAACTTTGGTTGAATGGGGTTTGGGGATATAATATGTGGGTTTGGCTCTTTATTTAGCCAGAAGCTAAACAAGTCCCGATGGGGCACGTGGAAGGTTGTTATTGGCCCAGGGTTGACCAATAACTCCCGACAAAAATTTAAAATATAGCTTATATTTAGCCAATGGTCAAGGTGTTAGATATTTAGGGATTTTGTGTATTTTTACATAGTAAGTGAGGGGAAATATTCACATAGGAGATATATAATAGTGTTAGTAGGTTAACATGACTATGTGGAATGGACATGTATGGATAAAGGCTAAGTTTATAGAATAAAAACTTAGGCATGGGGGGGTGAAAGGATATCAAGTTATGAAGTTTAGGAAACTTGGCAAAATGGAATAGAAACATTTTACACAAGAAATGTGGCTTGTTTTACCTAGGTGAAAACACAGTTTCACTTAGTTTTTTTCATGAAATGAAGTGGACTAAGGGTAGTGAGCAGATCTCATTGTCCTTGGGGGGATATTAGTAAGTGTTTTTTGGAAAAATGAGGAGGGAAATTAGTCATGCTCCATTTATTTTGCAACCACCTTGCCATAGCACCTTTTGATATTTATGAGATGAAACCTGTTGCAATAGGACCAAATTGCTCATATGCCTGCTTCTACAACATCAAAACTGCCTACCCAGCCTAGTACACCTAACATTTTTTCTTCATTTTCATTGGGTGCATTTGAACTAGAAAACCCTGATTCTTCTCTTTTCTTTTAGCTACCCTCCTATCTAAGTCTACCCTTGTCTCTTCCAGGGCTCAGATTAAGTTTTTGAGACCCTTTGCTTCTCTACCTAACTACTTGTCTGCCAAGCTTGAATTGTTTGTACAGACCTTTATTCTCTATTCTAAGACAAGTAAATTCAAACATGATCTAGCCAGGATTAGACTGTCTGGCTATTCATCAAATATGGCAAGAGCCAACCACCTGTACATAGTGAAATTCTACAAAATATGGAACCTTTGCAGCATGGAAAGGATGAACATATTTGGCACTTCTCTTGTCAATCATGAAAAATGAAACCTATTGGTATAGGAAGCTAACAGTGGCTCCACTTGGAGATGGCTTTTCCTAGTGAAAAGTCAAGAACAACAGGTCAGATGGCCTTATATTCAATTCTTGCTATATTCTGAAATTTCTCCCTTGTTGTTTACAAAATGGTTCCTCTGCAATATCTGTAATTCTTATGAACTCATTCAAATAATTGCAGCTCTCTTTTGGGTAGTCTGTTTGATTATTTTTCATCATTTTCATAGCTCCCAAGTCTGCTTCTTTAGCTTCTTCTGATAGGCTTAAAATGCAATACCCAAAGGTGGCACAATTCCTTGCCTTTTCCTCAAAATTTGCTGTAACCTATTCCTTATCGTATTGCTGTAATAAACTGCAGAAAGTAAACACTATTATGTACAAATTAAAGTGCTGCTATCCTTAACAAAGTGGCTCAAAATAATGCTCCAGCATTCGGCCATTGACTGGTCCATCATCTGCCTCTGTGCCATCCAGGCTTTTCAAAAAGTAGGTGTCGTTTCCTTGCACAGTCTGAATGATAAATGGTCCTCTCCATGAGAAATCAAATTTTCCATGTTTTCCCCTATCTTCTCCTCTGGAATCCCACTTTAAAACTTTATCCCCAATGAATAAATTCTCTGCTTTGGTTCTTTTATCAAACATATTTTTAAGCTTTTCTTGTAGAACTTGAGCTCTGTGATAGACCTCCTCTCTTGTCTGCTGCAAGTGAATAGTTTGATTGATCCTTCTCTAAATATCATTAGGTTCTGCCTGTATCTCTTGTAGCAAATTTATCACTGTGATTCCCAAAGAAGAAGGGAATACTGCCTCCCTTCCATAAACCAATTGATAGGGACTGGTCCCAATAGATCTCTTAGTGGTCAATCTATCTTCCCATAGTGCATTTACAAGCTTTTTATGCCAATTTCTCTTGTTCTCGTCCAAGACGTTCTTAATGATGTTGATCAAGCTCTTGTTGGAGGATTCAGCTAGGCCATTACCTTGAGGGTAATAGGCTATAGAATGGCCCAAGGTAATGTGGTATTTATGACAGAAATTAATCATTCTCTTAGATTTAAAGGCAGCAACATTGTCTGCAATAATCTTCTCCGGGCAGCCAAATCTAGACAGGATGTTGGTCTCTAAGAATTGCATGATTACTGAGTCATTGGCTTGTCTACAAGGGATGGCCTATATCCATTTGGTAAAATAGACTGTAGCAGTCAAAATCCATTTGTGCTGGCCAGAGGATGAGGGGTGGATTTCCCCAATGAAGTCTAAACCCCATTGTTGAAATGGTCTTTCAGTGGAAATGGGCTTGAGGGGTAGAGGCAGCAACTTCTTCTTGCCTTCAAAGGTTTGGCATTTGTGGCAAGAAGTTACATATTTCTTTACATCAGTAAATAGGGTGGGCCAATAAAACCCAGCCCTTAGGATTTTATCAGCAATGGATTTCCAATACAAGTGTCCACCACAATCCCCTGCATGAAATTATTCAAGTACTTTGTCAGTTTCTTCTTTGATTAGACAATTCAATAAAACACCTTCATGATTTTTCCAAAAGAGAGCATGATCTAAAATGCAGAACTTGGAAGCTTTCATTTTCAAAAATCTTTTCTTAGTTCTGAATAATCTTGGAGGAGCTTGTAGGTTTAATAATACAAAAGATATGTCAGCATACCAGGGTGATTGTAAAAAGTCTTGATTGATCTGTGGAGTCGCCATCTCCTGCTCATTATCCAGTTCATTTATGTCAAGGGATTGAAAGTTAGTTTCAGTCATGAGTTTAGCTAGTCCTTGTCCTTTTATCAGTTTTGTTGGTTTGATTTCAATGTCATATTCTAGTATGGTAGCTATCCATTTGGCCCTTTTTCCTTCAATTCCTTCTTGGGTTAGGATGTCTTTAACAACAATGTTGGGCACATAAGCAATTACATGAGAGTATAGGATGTAAACTCTAAAGTCCTTAATGGCCTTTACAAGTGCACATGCTTGTTTCTCCATGATTTGATATTTGAGTGGAGCATCTTTGAGGGCCTTGCTGAAAAAGGCTATGGGTCTTTCACATCCCTGTTCATCTTTTTGAAGCAAAACAGCAGCAATTGTATGTTCTGATGCAAATGAGAATATGATAAAGTCCTTGTCAAAATTGGGGCTTGTGAGGACTGGTGTTTGAGTCAAAGCTTTTTTGATTTCTTCAAAGGCTTTCTTAGCTTTTATTGTCCACTTAACCTTGGAATATTTTTTCAGCATGTTGTTCAGCAATCTTATTAGCTCGGCCAAATTTGGTATGAACCTTCTTAGAAATTTGATCTTCCCCAAAAAGGCTTGTAGTTCTTTAATGTTTCTAGGGTGAGGGACTTGCAGAATAGCCTGTATTCTGTCCAGATCAATTCTAATGCCTCCTTTAGAGATGATATGGCCCAATAATTTTCCTTCTTCTAGGCCAAACAATGATTTCTTTGGATTTAGCGATATACCATATTTTCTGCAAATTAAGAATACTTGCCTGAGATGATCTAGGTGTTCTTGATCTGATT
>APFE030890855.1:0-10253 GCA_000404065.3 Pinus taeda | reverse complement strand
CCCACCAACCGATGACTTGATGTGACGTGGCAACGCTGCCTGCCCCCCCCCACTCCTAGAGAACATTCATGTAATGAATAGCATGACAACCATTGTTACAAGGAAACCCATGCAAACAAACACTTTAAGAGATATACCAAGGTATGCAATCTGTCATAGTACTGCACCCATGCATCAACTTGCTCACTGCAATCCTAATCCATCCACATTCAATTAGGATCCATTAATTGATGCCTCATTTGGATTCTACATGCTACCTAAGGATTTTCTTAGCAAACACATAGATGAAGATCATTATATTGAGGCGGCCTCGACAATTCTTTTAATGTATTCATGTCAATTATATAAACTGTTGTATTAATATCAATTATGGGCAAAAGCATGGAGCTAGGTTAATTTTTTTGGTGAAATAGGTTATGTTTTGGTGGAAAAAACAGTGGCTCAATCGATCCATTCAAGCACTCGATCGAGATCCGGGCGCTAAAAAAATAGCTTGATTGACGATTAAAAACTAACCCTTAATCTTCGAGAACAACGCCTCTCCCTTCAGCTGATCAAACAAGTCATCAATCCTCGACAAAGAGTACCTATTCTTAATCATCACCTTGCTCAACTGCCCATAATCGATGAATAACTTGAGGGCACCATATTTATTTTTCACAAACAACATTGGTGCACCCCAAGGCAATACACTTGGCCTAATGTATTCCTTATCAAGAATTTCCTTCAACTACAACTTCAATTCCACTAACTCTAGAGTGCTCATCCTATATAGTGCCTTTGATGTTGGTGCTACTCTTGGTACCAACTCAATAGAAAATTCCACTTCCCAGTGAGGCAATAAATCTAAGATATTTTTTGGGAATACATCCTGGAACTATTGTAAAACTGAGTACCTGTTCAAGACCTAAGCATCCTCAACATCATTACCTTTGTCACTGGAAATATGCATTGCAAATAAGACACACCCTTTCCTACAATTGCGCTTTGCCTACATAGTTGTAACCATTCTATTTCGTGTTGCCTTATTCTTATCATGCTAGAATCTCTGCTCTCCATTGTCATCAAAGCATTTAGTAGCCTTATCATAGCAGTCCAACTTAGTACTGTGAAGATACAACCAATCCATACCTAGAAGAATATTGTACGAACCCAATGGAGGTACATTCATATGCATTGATGTAGACATACCATTCAACTCAAATGCAGAAGCTCTTACCCAATGATGAAATCATTTCTTAGTACTTGTAGCCAACTTCACTAACCAAGAATATGCATGTACTTCTTTATTCAAACCACTCTTATCCACCAGGTCAGGACTGATATAACTGTAGCTATATCTAGGGTCAATCAAAATAGAAACAATTTGATTACAAAGCTTACCTTCCATCTCAATAATATATGCATGCTGATCAACCTCCTTACTATCCAAAGATGCATAAATTCGAGGAATACTCTGTCCAACATCCCCAACCATATGTGCTTCTTGAGCACTGTAAATCTGCAATATTCCACCCTAATGTTGCACACAATCTCTTTTGTGATGATCTTGGACACAAGTCCAATACTGTAAAGTCTTCTTGCCATCACCCTTGTTCTACTCCTCAAACTAAAATTCTTGTCCTTTTTTAGTTGTATTGAACCTCTTGTGTGACACTACGTTCTCTTTGTTGCTTGTATCTGGTAATCTTCATCGCTTCTTATCCCACTTTCCCTTTTTATTGTCATTACCATTCCACTCCTATTCAGATTCATACATATATTTCGATTGCTCATAACCGTACTTTAGTTTTTTATGGCTTCCTCCAATGATCTAGGCTCATTAATATCAATCTTGTCCTTGAATGTCACCGACAACCCAATGATGAATCTCTGGATCTTAGGTTTCTCCTTCTTAAGACAAGGCATATACCTCAATATCTTAGGTTTCTCCTTCTTAAGACAAGGCATATACCTCAATATCTTAGGTTTCTCCTTCTATTGGAACTTTTAAATAAATGTTAACGTGTTAATTAATTTACTTTAGATAGCTTGAGACAATAATATTGGTTGAAAGAGTTAAGCTTGGATCTTTAAATGAAGTTGTTTAATGTTATATATTTCAGAACTTAGGTTTAGGCTGTGTATTTAGTTTGCAATAGTATAGTTTAATGAGGTGTTATTTCTGTCAGAAAAATAATAAGTCATTTCAATATGATTTTGATTATAAATTTGATTCAAATTTTTGGAAATTTAGGTTATAGTGGTCAAGTTTCAAGATTTTGGGTGCCCAACTATTTTTGGTGATGTTGAATCCATTTCCATGATCAAAAACAAGATTCAAGCAATCCTCGCGTCAAATTTTTTGAAAAAAATGACCACACTACCATGACACATCATTTATAATCTCATGCTTGAGTTATGGATAATGTCATTGTTTTAAATATTTTTTTCAATTTCAAATTTATTATTGGTATTTGGTTACTTTTTTATGTAATTATGGTGATATCATCTAGAATAAGACTTGAAGATTTTAATTTAACTGTCAATAATTATTAAGTGAATGATATGGTTTTAACTTCCACAATACTTTAAAATAGTCACAAAATAAAGAATGAGATTTATCTCAAACTCTTTTAATTAAAATAATTAATAAAAAAATGTCATATTATTGTAATAAATAACAACATCATCATATATTGTAATAAATAATGATATCATCATATAAACACGATAAATTAAATAATGATATCATCATATAAACATGGTAAATTAAATAAATAAGATATCATCATATAAACATGAGATCATTTATTGTAATAAATAACGATATCATCATATAAACATGATAAATTAAATTTGGAGACTCGAAGGAAAAAAACACTAACAATGTGCTTAGCCTCTTTTCTTTATTTATTAATCATTTTCTACATAAATATTACAAAACTAGCCTTAATTTCCTTTTTGTCTAAATTTCAAAGATCATTGGGTTGTCAAGCCAAAGAGCATTGTAGCCTCAACCATTCTTTAGTCTCTTCATTCTTCAACCATTTCTTTCTTCATGGGATCCTGTTGTTCCTACATCTTACAACTTCCATGTCCAACACTTCATGAATGTTACTTTCTTCCCCTTCTCTTATTTTTGTTGGAAAAATGTAAAGTTGCAGCTATTAATTCCAATTTTCCTTAACCTTAATATTTGCTTGTGAATTTAGTTAGTCTTCTTGTGTTATTTATTTAGATATTTTCATCAAAAAAATATCATGAAAAAAATAGTAGCAAAATAGAATGCAAAAATTAGGCTCTCAGCCAGGGAAAAATCCCCTCCAAGGGGAAAACCCAGCAAAATCTTCTCTTCTTATAGAATCTACTTCAAATGGGACAACAAAGACCCAATCCTTAGACGAAGTCCTCCTCCAAGTACCAAGTCAACCCTTCCAGTCATGTCTTTCCATAATCTAGCACCAACCAACTTCAAATTGCAACTTTGACTTTCTAGCTTTAATATTATTGCTTTGACCTACAACTTTAGCCCCGTAGTTGTTGTAGAAAATATAAATCAACACTTCAAGAAGTCTTCCTTGATCAAGGCATCTCCTTCCAAGATCAACGAAGTCAAACTAGAATATTTTTCTCTCCCAGCTAATTGATACTGCAACTCGAACCTACAATTTTAGCCTTCTTGGAAGCTGCATAAACCCTAATCCTTTGCATGTGTGTGAGAAATAGAGCCCAAACACAAGATTTTCATCCTTCCTTTCTTCTTTTAGACCTCCTCTATCTTTTTCTCTTGCTTCCCACCTATGGATCCAACTTCCTTCTTGAAATCGAGCTTGTGAGTGAGTGAGTCACGAATGGGGTCGAAGTACTTGTATTTATAGCCTTTATAAGGGGTTGAATTGCCTTCTTTAGGCTGACTTGAAGCTGCCAGGACCAACTTGTACTTTTGGAGTTTCCAGGACTTTCTAGACTAAAAAATAATTCCTTATTTAATTACATTTTTCTTAGAAAGGTCTTATAAACATGATGTTGACTTTCTTGACTCGTGACAGTAACTCCTATGACCTAACAAACCCTAGAAGCATGGCAGACATGCTTTTACCTAGAATACCATCAATAACGAGCATGAAACCTATGCTTTAAAATAATAACTTTTTATTTTATTATCTTATTCGTTACATAGAATACATATTGAAATGAGTACAACAACAGTTATTAAGATTGAAACTAGTTACATTTCCAACAAGTCTAGCAACAAATCTTCCTTACGCAACATCATCTTATCCTCTATGAACATAACATTTGCTTCCTCATTTTTATTTTATTCTTCCCATTTCATAGGCTCTTCTTACTTTGATACCATTTTATATCAGAGTTATCACCCCCCTACAATATCAATGTATCACAATGGACCATGCCATCTATATAGTCATCATGAATAACATGATTACATGGAAACCTAAGATCTATGGTCTATGTAATTTACTAACATTAATCAACTATTCAATAATAATAAATAGGACATTTACTATCTGCATATGGGGTAACTAAGGTGGAAAAATGGGGGGGCGATGTTGCGTTTCTATTTCCCCACCAACTGATGACTCGATGGGACGTGGCAACACCCCGTCCTCCCCCCACGCCCACCCCTAGAGAACATTCATGTAACGAATAGCATGAAAACCATTGTTACAAGGAAACCCATGCAAAACAACAATTCAAGAGATATACCGAGGTATGTAATCGGTCACAGTACTACACACATGCACCGACTTGCTCATTGCAATCCTATCGATCGATTCACATTCAATGAGGAGCCATTAATTGATGCCTCATTGGGATTCTACATGCTACCTACGACTTTTCTCAAAAAACACATATATGAAGATCATTTTATTGAGGTGGCCTTGACAATTAATTTAATGTATTCATGTAAATTATATAAAGCGATGTATTAATATCAATTATGGGCAAAAGCATGGATCTAGGTTAAATTTTTTGGTGAAATAGGTTATGTTTTGATGGAAAAAACAATGGCTCAATCGATCCATTCAAGTGCTCGATCTAGCTCCTTGGGCGCTAAAAAAATATCTCTTTTGAGTATTAAAAACTAACCCTTAATCTTTGAGAACAACGTTGCTCCCTTAAGTAAATCAAACAAGTCATCAATCCTCAACAAAGGGTAGTTATTCTTAGTTGTGACCTTGTTCAACTACCCATAATCGATGAATAACTTGAGGGTACCATCTTTCTTCTTCAAAAACAACATTAGTGCACCCCAAGGCAACACACTTCGCCTAATGTAACCCTTGTCAAGCATTTCCTTCAATTTCAACTTCAATTCCACTAACTCTAGAGTGCTCATCCTCTACACTGCCTTTGATGCTAGTGCTACTCATGGTACCAACTCAATAGAAAATTCCACTTCCCTGTGAGGTGATAACTCTAAGATATTTGTTGGGAATACATCCTGAAACTGTTGTAAAATTGGGTACCTATTCAAGACCTCAGCATCCTCAACATCCTTACCTTTGTCACTAGAAATATGCACTACAAATAAGACACACCCTTTCCTACAATTGTGCTTTGCCTACATACCTGTAACCATTCTAACCTGTGTCGCCTTCCTCTTATCATGCAAGAATCTCTATTCTCCATTGTCATCAAAGCACTCAATAGCCCTATCACAGTAGTCCACCTTAGTACTATGAAGATATAACCAATCCATACCTAGAAACATATTGTACTAACCCAATGGAAGTACACTCATATGCGTTGACGTAGACATACCATTCAACTCAAATGCACAAACTCTTACCCAATGATAAAATCATTTCTTAGTACGTGTAGCCAACTGCACTAACCAAGAATATGCATGTACTTATTTATTCAAACCACGCTTATCCACCAGGTAATGACTGATATAACTATAGTTAGATCCAGGGTCAATCAAAATAGAAACAACTTGATCACAGATCTTACCTTCCATCTCAATAATATATACATGTTGATCAACTTGCTTATTATCCAAAGATGCATAAATTCGAGGAATACTCTATCCAACATCCCCAACCGTCTGTGCTTCTTGTGCATTGTAAATCTGCAGTATGCCACCCTAATGTTGCACACAATCTCTCCTACGATGATCCTAGCCACAAGTCCAATACCGTAAAGGCTTCCTACCATCACCCTTCTTCTACTCCTCAAACTAAAATCCTTGTCCTCTGTGAGTTGTATTGAACCTCTTATGTGACACTACGTTCTCTTTGTTGCTTGTATCCGGTAATATTCCTCACTTCTTATCCCACTTTCCCTTTTTATTGTCATTACCATTCCACTCCTATTTGGATTCATACATATATTTTGATTGCTCATAACCACACTTTAAATTTGTTATGGCTTCCTCCCATGATCTAGGCTCATCAATATCAATCTTGTCCTTGAACGTTGCTGACAACCCAATGATGAATCTCCGAATATTAGGTTTCTCCTCCTTAAGACAAGATATATACCTCAATAAATCCCGAAACCTGCTAGTATACTCCTCATTATTCATAGATCCTGTAACAACTCTGGTAAAAATTCAATGTAATAAAAGTAAATAAAGGAAAAATAATAATCACAGATGATGGGACACTTATTCCAAGTTGAATGCTTGGAAAAATCCTAGTGATGGGGATCACTTGTGGCTATTTATGGCTAAGGAAATTGGCAAAGGCAATGGCTAAGGCTTTGGAAAGGAAAAATGGCATTTTTGGCACATTTAATTATGAAAATAATGGAAATTGGGAGAAAAGGGAGATGAAAGGTCGCGGGTTGCATGTGAGGAGAAAATTGAAGGAAAATAATGGAAAATGAAGAAAATAGTGGCCTTTTTCATAAAAAGGCTTCTAAGGATCAGTTGGTAACCTTTTGTCAGTCCAATTTTGGAACTCTCTCATTATTCTCTCTCTCTCATACTCTTGGAGACTTAGAGTTTTCTTGGAGCACTCTTGGTGGGTGTGGTCTACTTGAATTCTTGGATCAAGAAAGTAAAGGAAGAGCAGGAAAGAACAAGAGGGCATCAGGATCAATAGTTACATCATATTTTCTTGCAGGTACCAAGTTGCTATGCTTCCTTCATTAGTTCTAGCATGCATCGCATATAAATGTGGATTTTTGGTTGTGATTTGTCATTAGCATGGAGGATTGTCGGGATTGACAGTGGACTCCCTAGCATTTTCATTTCGTGGATAGCCATGATGATTGTGGGTTTACTTTCACTGTTTGTTTTCAGTTGGTTCTCATGTTTCCTTAGCTTGGGCTGAGTTACTAGTCCTAAAAGCCTTGGTTGGACAAATTCTCTAGAATGCCTAGGTGGGTTGAGTTACTAGTATCGGAAGCCTTGGTTGGACAAATGCTCTGGAAGCCCTAGAAGGCTTGGATGGAGACCAATCTGATGATGGTTTTGTGATGTCCGATAGTGAGGTGGAATCACTATTTGATGGGTTGAGTTGGATGGCCTCTAGAAGCCCTGGATGGTTTTGATTGATGTGTTTTATGAGGTCTGACATTCATGCTTAGAATATGGCACAGGGGTGAATGGATGAAGAGAGGTTTTGCTTAGCCATTCTAGGATTGGGTGCAACATGGAAGTCCCATCCGGAGTTTGGATTCTGTATCATTAACGAAAAGTTATTTCTCATTTTATTTCTATGAGTATTATGATGGATTATATGTGGTATATATGACTGTGATTTCATTGATATTTCTATCCCCATTATGTTGGTTATGTATGTGTTTTATAACAGTAGCCATGTGTGGCTCTCATGATGTTTTTACTTGTAATTGAATGATCAATGTATCTATGACCTAATGGATGGAATAGAAGATGATGTGTTGAGGCATCAATGATTCTTAGTGATTCTCAGCTAGGTATGAGACCCCTATGCTCAGAACTCTTATTTACACATATAGATTACATATTTGGGATATGTTTGATGAAATGCATGTCATGGCTAGTAGGGGTCGAGTGGAGGTCTTGAACAAGTATTTTCTTTAGTACTGTCATTTCCATGTTATTTTACTAATATGAAGAAATGGTTCAATTCTTGGCAATAACCTGGGCTCTGGGCCTGACAAAGTGGCTCAAATCTCGGAATCGTTGGCATATCACTGACAAATTTTGTCTCTGCTCACTAGCAAGGAAGCCTATGAGAGTGAATTTCAGTTTCTTGACACTGTCATGCCTACAACATGAGAGAGACCGAGGCTTAAGTTGTCCAAACATTCAGTGGGACCCAAGAGCAAGCTGTCTAGAGTATTGGATTAGTTCCTGAGAGTCTTGTAGTTGATATTGAATGTTTGTATGGTGTGTTTCCATTGGTTGCACTTCCTTAACGTGACTTAGGAGGTCGAGTCATATCATAGTGGCATCTGATCGCATGTTTACCCCGGCTGGCTGGTTGCTTGGGTAGATGTGGGAGGAGGGTGTTACATACTGGTATCAGAGCATGGTTCACCCCTCGAAATTGATGGGCTATGTGTTGGTCATGCATGCATGTTAATTTCATGTGTTTCTCTCACGCTTGCATTCAATGTGCTTATTTCATTTGCATGATGTTGTTCATGGTTGAAGTGATCTTGTCATTTGAAATTTCATGTTTTGTTGTGGAATGCATCATCATGAGTATATGACTGATTACATATCGATTTATGTCACTTACACGTATCGTTGTAGTATGATTGGTTACATTATTATATGCTCAGTTGCATGTATCATTCTTATAGGTTTGATTTCAAGTATCGTGCACCCATGCTTGATCAAATGTGTTTAGGCATATGTGTGGATGGTTATGCATCACTTATTCATGTTCATGTTTGCCTATGGTCAAGTGTATAGTGACTCAATGATGGTGGTTTTCATGCATGAGGTTGTGGTGTGTGTTGTTATTGAGATCATGTATTGATGACTAGACCCTAGCTAGAATGATGGTTGCATGGTCATGTGCTTATGTGTTAGGTCCCTATAATACCAGTGATTCCCCTATTACTATTGTCGTTGTATCCCTTATTGTTATTATTGTGCCCCTATTATCCCCATATTGTTATTATTGTGCCCCATAGATTCCGTCTATTGTTATTTTTGGGCCTTTATATTATTACTGTTAGGTCGGTTTGGTTATATTGTGACCCCTTAGACTCCTATATATAGAAAGGAGGTTTTGTCATTTGAATCATCCAAGAATTGTTCATTTGTGTAATGTAAAGGAGCTTGTACCCTCAAATGGCTGAATTCTAAGACGTTGATCTATCTTTTATATCTTTTTGTGGGTTGGTTCCATAACATTTGGTATTAGAGCTTTGGATTCTAGGGTTTCACTACTCCAAACAGGTCATCGTGGAATTTTCACTATAACTTTTTTCTACGACGTTTCAAAAGCTAACAAAAACCCATTTGAGACTAAATCTCATTGAACCTTTGGTCCAAATTTAATATTTTGTCTTGCTATATTTTTGGAGATAAGATCTGAGGAGGTTAGGGTTTTTTGCAAGCTCCAAAATATCATCTAAAATAGGTTATTGTTGAATGTTCACTATAACTCTTTCGCTATGAAGTTTCAAAAGCTCTAAAAAAAAACCATTTGAGAAGAAATTGGTCTAAACCTCGGCTCCGAATTTCAGATCCCGTCTCTCTATATTTGCAGAGATATAATCTGAGGAAGTTAGGGTTTTTCCAGACTCTCGAATTACATTCCAAACACATCACCTTGGAAAAATCGTCATAACTTTCGATCTGAGAATAAGATTGAATTTTCGTAATAATTTACAGAAATAGGACCGATTGTAGTTTGTTTGGGTATCATTTTTAGAACTTAAGGTTGAAATAGTGACCCACGGAACGTCGTACAAGTTTGCTCTATTGAACCAGTCTATACTCAGGTCATCATGGGAGATTTTGCATAACTTTTCATTGGAGAATCCAATCTTGATCAGACTTGCGGGGTTAGAAAGATTACTCAGAGGGTAATCGTAAGAAGCAATTTCAGACTTGGGAGATCCAAAATTACAGAGATACATCAGATTCAATATCGAACTCCTACAAAGTGAAAATAGGTGTGTAGCTTTTTTTTTTTAATTTTGCATAAGCTTGGTTTGAAAAATTAGTTTGAAGGAATTCAAAGGACATAGTGAAGCATTATTATCGGTAATTGATGCACCAAAGAATGAAAATGGAAACACCTAGTAAGCAACCTGAAATCTCTAGCATGACTCATGAAGAAGAGGAAGAAATG
>APFE030890853.1:11347-26241 GCA_000404065.3 Pinus taeda | reverse complement strand
AGGGGCCTAACAACATCACTTCCAAAAATGATATTATCCACATATACAACAATGATCAATAAATTTTCATCATCAATTTCTATGTAATTTTTCTATCTGTTGTTCCTCTCTTGATTCCTTGTTCTAAATATTTTTCAAATCTTGAGTATCATGCCCTACAATCTTGCTTCAGTCCATAAAGATATTTCTTCCATCTACTTATATAGTCTTCATTTTCTGACAGTTGGAATCCCTCTGGCTGTTTAACATGCACATGTTCTTCTAAGTCTCCATTCACTAAATCTAATATAAGATCCATTTTATAAACTTTAAACTTTATTAAACATGCAAATGCCAGGGAAATTCTAATTACTTCAAGTCTAGAAATTGGGTCAAGTGTTTCTTCAAGGTCAACAACTTCCACTTGTGCATACCCTTTACAAACTAATTTAGCCTTATTTATCACTACCTATCCATCCTCATTCAATTTTTTCCTGAATACCCACTTAGTGCCAATTACGTTGTTTTATTTTGGCCTAGGATCATTTTCTCAATTTGATCTAGTTCTTCCTTCATAGCCTTGACCCAATGTTGATCTTCACTACCTTGTGTAAATTCTTGGGTTCTATTTTGGAAAACAAGACAAAGTTTGCATTCCTTGGTGTGCTTATCACTTTCCTTCTTTTCATAACTCTTGAATCTTTATTTCCAAATATTTTATGTTTTTAATGTTACTTCTAAACATATCTAGATAGAGTCTTTGGATGTTGATGTTCTATCTCCTCCTCTTGTTCTTTTTCTTCCTCTTCGTAATATTTGTTGATTATCTCATCTATATTCATTTATTTGTTGCTCTTTTTGGGTAATTGTTCACCTATTCTCACATCAATTCCTTCTAATATCTTGCATAGCCTTTTTTGTAGCATATGTAGCCCCTAATCCTAAATGTATAGTTAAGAAATATTCCTTCATTTTCTCTAGAATCAAATGTACCCAAGTTGTCTTCTTTTATCTTGAAGTAACATTTACTACCAAATACTTTGAAATGTTTCATTCATACATATTCACCATTCGATAATTCATAAGGAGTCTTATTTTTATTTACTCTAACATGAGCCATTCCTCCCCAAAACGTGTCTAGAATATTAGCTTCATTAAGCATTATTCATTCCATTTCATGCACAATTTTGTTAGAGTCTTTCAACAAAATCTTTTTGTTGAGGAGTCCTTGCTATTGAGAAAGGCATTTTGATTCCATATTTTTTCACAAAATTTCATGAATTCATCAAAAGTAAATTTCCCCCCTCTTATATCAAAGAGAATGTGATATTTAGATTAGTTTCATTCTCAACTTGGGTTTTGAATATCTTGAACTTGTCAAATGATTTATATTTCTCTTTAAGTAAAGCAAACCATTTCATTCTTATATAGTCATCAATTAGAAGGATAAAGTATCTAATATATATTAATTTTTGTGTTTTGTAGGCCCTTAAAGGTATGTATGAACAAGTTACAATGGCCTTGTTGGTGAGTATTCTTTTGTTATGAAGCGGACTCTCGTCAGCGTTCCATGCTAACAAGAATTGAAAATAGTATCACTTGGATTTGGAATATTAGGCATGTCTCTTATTTCTCTTTTTTTTATAAGTTTTACAAGATGATAAAAACTACTATGACCCAACTTTCTATGCCATAACCAAATTTCATCCAATTTCCTCATGAAACCTTTTTATTTTATTTTGTGTAGGACATCTACATTACTAGAGGTTCTAATTTCATTTTCCACCACTCTTCTAGATGCTACTTTCCTTATTTTGCATCCTTAGAATGAAATGAAAGATCATATCCTTAATTACATATTTGAATAACACTAAGAAGATTGTGCTTTAAACCTTCAACAGATTGAACATTTTGAGCTTTATCTTTCCCATTATCAAGGCTAACTATCTCTCTACCCATTATACTAGTTGGTGTATTATTTGTAAAAGTGATACTTCCTCCTTTGTCTTCCTTTAGAGATAAAAAATTGCTCTTATCTCTAGTCACGTGCTTTGAGCATCCATTATCAATATACCATTGATTTCCATGGTTTTGAGAATATAGATAAAATCCACATTCTTGTTTTTTTTCTTGATTCCTTTCCAAATATTTGTGTATTCTTCTTTCTTCTTTTGCTTGGGATGTATTATTGATATGATTCGACAATCACATGATTTATGTCCATAGTTATTACATTTGTAACATTCAAGACAATCCAATATGGGAGAAAATGTGTCGTGTCTTGTAACACCACCTTTACATGGACTTCTAGATTTGTTTCTTACGTAGCCATTCATTGAGATCTTATAATATCCTCTACTTTTATTTCTAGCATAGTCATTTCTTCTAAAATTTGTTGCCACATGATCAAAATTATTACAAGAAAAGAAATAGGCATAAAATAAATTTTGATACTTGGATGTGAAGGGTATCCTCGTAGGAATATATCTTTTGAACCCATTCTGACTATTTTTATAAGAAAACTCATATCTTTATTGATTCTTTACTCCATTTCTAGTGCTACTTGTATTGTTGATAGGGTCATATCCCTAATGGTCCTTAGCTTCTTTTTTTAGTATTCTTTCATTACTTATAGATCCTTTGAGCACATTAGCATAGATTTTAGGTTCTTTTTTCTGGTATCTTTGAGCTTGATTCTCCTTTGAAAGTATTGTGATTTTCTTTATAGAAAATACTTGTTTTCATAGAAGGAGACCTACAAAAACTAAGAATGTTATCTAATGTTTTATTCACTTTTATAAACTTTAAATCATGATTCAATAGAGCATTTTATTTCTCTTTTTATGAAGTAAACAATATAGCTTCTCACAATTTCTTTCTTTTCTTTCAACTAAATTATCGATATTTCTTCTATTCTCTTAGCCTTTTCTAGTTTTATTTTTAGGAGGATGATTACTGCTTCATGATAATCACAATCTTTATTTTCATACTTTTGCAATAATACCTTCTGGTTTTTATTCTTCTTCTAAGTCTATATATTTCTCCTAATGCACAAACAAGTTCTCCCTCAAGATATACCTCTCCATCAGCATTGTCTTCCTTTTAATTTGATTTCACCTTCCGGTTTCCCTTATTTTCCTGATTAGTTTACTAAGTCTCCATGGTTACGAGTAGGCTTTCTTATTTTTCTTCATCATATGCAAGTTCATAATTCTCTTATGATGAACTACTATCTTCTTTAAAAAATAAACTTTTCTTGTTGAGAGGTATTCCCTATTTATTTTTATCAATTTTGTGTCTATTTTTATGTTTTTTTCATCATCATTGTCCTCCAATTTTACATATTAGTATTTACCACAAAATTACATATTATACCGCAATTAAACATTTGAATGGTAGCTTATCTTTGTTTTTCCCATATCCTATTTTCAACTTTCTCACAAATTAAGCTTAAACTACATCTGACTAATGGCGAGAATAATCATGGTTTGATGTCCTTTTGTTTCTTTGATGCTTTGAAGGTTGCTTCCTTTACTTCTAACTTCTCTATTCTTGTTCACATTTCATATGTAGTGAGGATTTCATGTAATTTATCCATTTTTCATTTCTTTAATGGTTGAAACCGTCTCATTAAAACTCCAAGGAAGACATCTCATCACTTTTTGAACAAATACTGATTCATCAATTTTCATCAAATCCTCTAATAGTATTCATAACCTCATCTACATGAAGAAACAAGCTTGTAATATCCTCTTCTTAATTCATATTTAAACTCTCAAATTCCATTCTATGAGTTTGAAACTTTTTCCAAATTTATTTATCATATCCACACCACACTACCCTGAAGGAATCTAATTTTACAATGCCATATAAATGACATTCTTTGCTTCTGCATTATTTAGAAAGTACATATTACCATTTGGATATGTTGGAGGAGTTGCTAGAAATTTATGACCATCTACCACAAATAGCCAAATATCATAACCATGAGACATCAGATATGTCATCATGTTTATCTTCTACAATGCATAATTTGTTTCGTCAAATATTGGGGCTTTGTTTAAGAAGGAACCATCCTAAATTTCCATTTGTCCTTATGAGATCTACCTTCCAGTGGTTAGACTGCTTTTGAAGGAAATTTCTCTGATACCAATTGCTGAATTCAAAAATATACCGAGAAAGGGAGGGGAATCAATACAATACAAGTTTTAATTATTTTAAACATTCTATCATGATAAGGCATCAATCTCATAAGAAGAAAATATAACACCTGATATAAATGGAAACACTTTAGGGAGAAAACCACAAAAAATCTCTTAATTAATTGTTCTTTGTAGGCACCAACCTACAAGAGATACCAATGCCATATATTTCTTTGTACATACCAACCTACAAGAGATAAAAATCCCCTATGATGCTTTGTAGGCACCAACCTATAGGAGACAACAATCCCCCCCATTCTTTGATCTGAAATCTATTCTTATCTAGTCTATTATGCTTCTATTTAATTCTTAGCATTCATCTACTTCCTCTCTTTGACCTTTAATTTTCTTATCTAGTTTACTCTGCTTACCAATTATTGCAATCACCTCATTCCTCTTCGATCTTTAATAATATGTTCAAATATCAACTTCTCTATGTTGAAAAATCTAGGGCATGCATAGTTACATTGATTCTTCGTTGCATGATAAAACTTTGTGAAGTATTTAAACAATTTATCTTAACTTGATGTTTACTTCATTATTAGCATGTGTATGTTAAATTAATCAAACTCCTATTAAAAACAAAAGAGACAAGAACACAAATTTTTGGCTTTCTACGAGGGCCAAAACCTCTCCCTCTTGGAGAGGAAAACCCACGCATAAATTATTCTTATAGACATTCCCTTGATGAATACTAAGACCATGACCCTTGACACATTCTACCTGTCCAAGACCAAGGCATCAATCCTCTTGCTTGAACATTGCTGAGATCATCATCTCGCTGCACCTCTGAGATCATCACCATTACACCTCCAAGAACATCATCACTACTGTAAGTTTGTTGAGAGCATCATGCACCATGATGACACCTTGAGCCTGATATGATATTTTTCACCTTCCTTGAGATCTTGACTGAACTTTGATGCACTGTAAGATCATGATCCTTGTCTCTTACCTTTGTTGAGACTAACCCTCTTTACTGTGGTGATCATTGTTTCATTTGTTACTGCATATTTGGGACTGCATCTGAGATACATATTCACATTGAGATCATTAGAGGGAAAATCTACGTACTACGATATCATTGTGACTATATGTTTCATTTCACAAGTATATCGAGCACCACTGTCCTTATAGAGATTTATTTCATCATCATGATAACATCAAGACCGAGAGCATTACATTTTATATTCTTGTTGCAATGTAGACAGATTAGTATACTAGGATAGAGATGCCAAGAATGTAACCCTTGTCACTTCGCATAATCCTGGGCATTGTTTTCATTATGCAGAGGCTGCAATAGATACATCACTTCTTCAGCCTTAGACTGTTGAGTGAGAGATCTATCACTACTGTCCAATGTGCATAGACTACTACAAGAGAACCACTAAGATCTAATGTCAAGACTGCTTCTGGCCATGCGAGGTTAGTTTACCACTGTAATATTGAGATTTCCATTCATAAAAATGCTAAGAATGTCCAAACCTCACATCACTACTACGTCTATTACCTGAGATAATTTTGATCCATTTATTTGAGGTGTTGATTGCACCTAAACTCCAAACGAGGTGCATTCAAACCCTACCAGTAGCTCTACTCCTCCATACGAAATCTTAGAGGCATCTGAATCTTGTTGTGTCTTTTTGCGCTGACCCTTCATGGGTATTTATAGTGGTGAGAGCATATATGAGCCGACATGACCTTTTCTTCAAGCCGACATGATATATGTTTATTTATTTAATTCATTTTCTAGCCGACTTGAAGATCCCTTGCTGCTTTGCTTGTAGACTTCGGCAGCTAGCTTTTGAGGCATTGATTTTGGTCCTGGAGGGTTTTTACACAACTTTGAAGACTTGTAAATATTTACATGAACTCATGAATATTTTCCATACACATGAAATGACTTTTTGACATATAAAAACAAATCCTAAAGACATCAAGAAGAAGTCTTTTACCTAGAGACACTTCTTTCTCATGAAACACAATGTAGCAAGATTACAAAAATAATTTATTTCCTTTTATTACATCAAACACAAAGATAATGTCATTATGAAGACCGAACCTAGTTACACTTTCTTCAATGCTCCCTCTTAACTAGGGAAGTATTCATAATGGTACTTATTCATTCTCAATCTGAAGAATTTCTCATAAGAAGAATCAGATTTGCAATCCATCTGTTATAGCATCATTTTAACCAAGATTGTTTCCATTTAGCAAGGCCTTGAATAACAACTCTATCTCTTTCTTAGATTAGAGAACACAATGTTAGCGAGACCAATGACTGATAGGCATGCATCATCATTGTCTCTCTTAGAGTCATACCCACCTAGGTTTTCTCCGAGTATGCCTACTAGGACTATTCTTATCTTGGATTCCCAGCCCTCAAGAATATCGATCCTCTTGCCTACTCTTGTCTTGGATGCCCTACCACAGCCTCAAAGAGTGTTAGATTCTTGATGATTGCACAATCCTCCATTCTTTCTTCCGAACTAAACACAATAATGTCGATTCTAACTCTCCCTCTTAACCAGGGATGAGTTCCAAGTTTCTCATTACTCATAAACTTTCTCAAGTTCCTTTTCTCATAGGAACTTCCTAGAGCTCCCTCTTACCTAAGGACTCTATCATCAGTGCTTTATAGGGTCTTCTGGTTGATTGACAATTCAAGACTTCAATGTCATCAATTTCTTCACATGTAGGGTTCAACCATCCATCAATTTCCTCTGTCATGTCATTCCTTCTTTCCTGAACACTATCCTCCTTGGCTTTACATATGGGGCTTCCTTCATAAGCTCATTTGTCTTCACTTTCCTTCAACAGTGATTTCTCTAGATCACAAGATACATAGTTGTGATATCCTTCATAACTTTCCTTTCCTTGATCCTACACACATACCCAAAATTTTCCAAGACGTTAGACACCAAAAATAAATTACATATTACCTTTTGGTGATAGCCTTCTTTCAGTGAAATCTTCTTGTAGGTATCAATCATCCTGCATACATGTTGACACATCTCCCAATGATATATGTTGTCAAGGGTCCTCATCCTTTCAGACTTCCATTAGAGTCTTCACATCTTTCCAAGAGATTTCCTGGTCAAGTCTTCCTGATCTTATGGTTGTTGATTTCCTTCATCAAGGTTGCATACTTCACGATTTCTTCCATCCTCATATCTTTCACTCTCAGGAGCTCTCATAGTTCTTCAATGGTCATCAACTACCTCATACTACATTATGAGGAAATATTATGTTGATTGCATCTTACTCTAACTTATGTATTTCTACATCCTTTCAGAGGAGGAGATCTATTCCCTTTTATCATGCTTGATCCATTTTATCCGAAACCACATATTATGACATTACAATATAAAATGAAAATATAAATACAATCATACATATCTCATTTTCCTTTAGGTATTTTCCTAAAACTTCCTTGATTGAAAAGATCTTCAATCCCTTGGTATGCTTCATTCTTCATGTCATTGTACCACCATCTCATGAGTTCCAAGAGTTGGAACTTCTGACGAGACATTTGCTGCCTTCCCGGACTAGGAGAGCCTCTGTTGAGATCTCTTATCAGAGATCCTTAAGGATCTAGTACATCCCCATCTAGAAAATGTTTCCTTGGATGACTTCTTCATTTCCTTCAATGTACACTGAGATTCCCAAGAGATATGTTCTTCATGATTCCATACGAGCTCTTGCTTCCATGATGCATCTTCTTACTATGTTCATATCTACAGGGACTTTTGATAGGATCCTTTTGAGAGGGATACCATCTCATTCATAGTGGAGATCTATTAATCCCTCTTTCCTTTGATGCTTTTCCCAACTTCCCCCATCCTTCCAGCGATATGAGTTCCTCTTCCATAGTACTCTTTCTTGTCAACCTTCCTTTACTTATCAACACTTATTTGTGTCCTTTCAAATTTCCTTTCTCTATTGCTTCATAGAGACCATAGATTGTTGATCGGTTCATGGACATCTATTACCTTGCTTATCAATATCAATATCAATGATAATCATTTTTACCAGATTTGTAACTAAGATCTCATGAATATGTTTCTCCATTCCTTGGCATCTACTGCTCTTCATTTCAAAGAGTATATCCTTTTATGTCTCCTTTCTTATTTCATAGAACCTTAAGATCTCTCATGACTTCAAAGGAGATCTAGATGTACTGACTTCACTCCTTCATGAGGATTTTTTCAATCCTATTGCAAGAACTTTTGATGACTTCTCTAACCCATATATCTTCTTGCACTGATGAAGTCAATAAACCAAAACTTTATTATAGAATAAAAGATACTTACTTGATACGTGAAGACAAGATATTCACCTTGATCATGTTGGATGTTGTTGAAGCTAATATATTGACTGAGATCCTTAGATTGCCTTCCAACAAAATGATGATACATATTGAATTGAAGTTTCTTGCGATGATCCATAGAATAGCTTATGATTTAAGAACTATTCATATACACTCTCATATATGCCTTTGAATCAAGTTCTCCCTAAGATCTGATATCTTAAAACTTTGTTCTTTATAAAGAAGGATCCAAACTGAGTTGTGGATGAACTTGTCAAAAAGCGTTATTACATATCCTCAGATCTAAAGGTTGTTGAAATATGAAACCCTTGCTATTGCAAACTGGTCTCTGATCTAGGGTTTGATCATGACTAGGGTTTGATTCAACTGCTTTGATGTATTGATTCTTGAATGCCTCTTTTTTGCCCTTATTTTTTGCTACTAAAACCATCCCTTTGATACCATGTTGAAAAATGTAGGGCATGCATAATTGCATTGATTCTTCATTGCATGATAACACTTTGTGAAGTATTTAAACAATTTATCTTAACTTGATGTTTACTTCATTATTAGCATGTGTATGTTAACTTCATCAAACTGCTATAAAAAACAAAAGAGACAAGAACACAAATGTTTGGCTTTTTGCCAAGGCCAAAACCTCTCCCTCTTGAAGAGGAAAACCCATGCATAAATTCTTCTTATATATATTCCCTTGAAGAATACCAAGACCATGACCCTTAACACATTATTCCTCTCTAAGACCAAGACATCAATCCTCTTGCTTGAACGCTGCTGAGATCATCATCTTGTTGCACCTTTGAGGTCATCACCATTGCAACTCCAAGAACTTCATCACTACTACAAGGTTGTTGAGAGCATCATGCATCATGACTGCACCTTGAGGCTGATATGATCTTTTGCACCTTCCTTGATATCTTGACTGCACTTCACTGCATTGTAAGATGATGATCCTTCTCTCTTACCTTTGTTGATACTAACCCTCTTTAATGTGGTGATCATTGTTTCTCCAATCACTGCATATTTGGAACTGCATCTCAGATATATGTTCACATTGAGATCACTAGAGGGCAGATCTAAGTACTATGATATCATTGTGACTATATATTGCCTTTCACAAGTATATCGAGCACCACTTTCCTTACACAAATTTATTTCGTCATCATGATAACATCAAGACCAAGAGCATTACATTTTCTATTCTTGTTGCAATATAAACAGATTCGTATACTAGGACAAAGATGCCAAGAATGTAACCCTTGTCACTCCGTGTAATCCTCAACACTATTTTCATTATGTCGAGGTTGCAATAGAGACATCACTTGGATCATCTTCATCCTTAGACTATCGAGTGAGAGATCTATCAATGCTATCTAATGTGCCTAGACTACTACAGGAGAACCACCGAGATCTGATGTCAAGACTACTCCTAGCCATGCAAGGTTCGTTTACCATTGTAATGCCGAGATTTCCATTCACAGAAATGTTGAGAATGTCCAAACCTCACATCAATGTTGTGTCTATTACCTGAGATCATATGATCCATTTATCTAAGGTCTTGATTGCACCTAAACCCCAAACGAGGTGCAGTCAAACCCTACCTGCGGCTCTACTCCTCCATACGAAATCTCAGAGGAATCTAAATCTTGTTGTGTCTTTTTGCGTTGACCCTTCATGGGTATTTACAGTGGTGAGCATATATATGGGCCGACATGACCTTTTCTTCAAGCTGACATGATATATGTTTATTTATTTAATTCATTTTCTACCCGACTTGAAGATCCCTTGTTGTTTTTCCTGCAGACTTTGGTAGGCGAGATTTTGAGGCATTGATCTTGATCTTGGAGGGTTGTTACACAACTTTGAAAATCTTGTACGTATTTACATGAACTCATGAAGAGTTTCTATACACATGACATGACTCTTTGACATATACAAATAAATCCTAAAGACATCAAGAAGTCTTTTACCTAGAGACACTTCTTGCTCATGAAACCCATGTAGCAAGATTACAAAAATAATTTATTTCCTTTTATTACATCAAATTCCTCTTATCCAAACTCAACATTTTTTGAGTCAAGCACTTTTTATAACCTATATAATGCTTTAACATTTATTATCTCCCTTCACTCCAACTTTTTTCAAAGTTTTGATGCTTATATATATACCATGCACTATGCATGTGCTTCATTGTTCTGCGGAGTTATCTTTAGTCCAACCCTTTCAAAACATAGTGCTTTTGCACCTTACACATTCACATCATATACCATGTGATGCCAATGGGCCCATTTTTATATCAATATATCAGATGAGAGCCACACCTCAATGTTCCTTATCAGCATACACTTTAGCTCACATCGTGACTGGGGACGTTGAAGATAGAAAAACACCAAATTTAGAATTTTAGCACTTCTGCATATGTGCTACACCTTGTGCCAACATAATGAGTCTAGAAGATTTCATATCAAAAACTCGATAGAAATCCCAAAAACTTTAACACTAAAAACCTTGAAAAACACAATCCTTCAGACTATGGATGAAAGGAGAATTATTTATCAATTTTCACCAAACGTTCCATTAATTGACATATCTCAAGAACTAGATATTGGGATATTGGGGGATTTCAACCTACTTAAACCATAAATCCTTCATTAGATGATATGTTGAGGGCTATAAGCCCTTGGAGCTGGAGCTAAGGCTCTTCATGACTAGTGTTATTATTAGGAGCAGTTTATACTGAGATATTGAAAGATTCCCAAAAATCTAAATTTTTTTGTTATAATAGCAATATGTCAATATGCCAAGGGCGTGTCCAATGCTATTGGATAAATGGTGATTAGGTGCTCCGTTAAGGAACTCCTTAATGTGAAGTCATTGGCTCAATTCCTTGCCCCGATCAGGCTGATATATTGGACATGATGAAGATGTAGTCCTGCCAAGCTTACAAAAATAAAAATAAAATTTTTTTAAGGGCTTAAAGCCCTCGGGCACTATACCATAGCACCTATGTGACCTAGTTCCATGACCAAGTGATTAAAGCCCTCAAGACTATACCATAGCACCCATGTGACCTAGTTCCATGACCAAGTGCTTACTAGAGATTGGGATATCAATAAAACTAGAAGTTGTGTACTTTTCAAATTTTTTATATGGTCACATGTTAAGGGGACTTAGCTCTTGGGAACTACACCTTAGCTCCGCGTGACAAAGAGCCATATATAATAGTGTTGAAGCCCCGAAAATCGGGTCGACAACAAGGGGGATACCCACCCGGTCCGGACCTTGGTTGGCAGCTCCTTATCCGTTTGGTATAGCAGGTCTGACTGGGGATAACGGGACCAGTTTCCCGATCTAGGGGTGTGTGTGTGTGTAGAGTTGAATAATGCTGATCTAAGAGTACTTTAAAGCTAATCTAATTCAGATTCTTTAAACTAACTCTATGTTATTGTAATCTAGTGAGAAACAACACATCAAATCTATGCTAACTCGGGATGTATATCTTCTATTATCGATCTAAAGAGATTTCAAACAATAACTGGTAATAAAGATCATTCAGCTATCATAAGAATAGAAATCATTCAAGATAAACCACTTTGCATAATAAGTTAGGCAAAATAGTTGTGAACAGCATATCGCATAATAAGCTATTCATATGTCAGACATAAACAATATGACTCCACCATACAGAAGTGCCAATGGTAACCCTACATTCATGATAAAAATATAAACAACTGAAAACTATAAATCACTTAAAGATATAAGCAGAAATATGCCAAGAGAAAAAAATACCATTTTGACTAATTCTACCCATAAGCTTCAACCAAAAACGAAATCATCTCTACTTGTTCTAACATCTACCAAGAGTACAAAAAGTGCAACATCAGTAGCAGATATCAAAATGAAAATAAAAATAAATCTCGATCCATCCATTCATCAAAACCTCCTCTGAGGGTGTAGAAGTGCATGTTCCAAGGATAAGTTTTTGACAAATCTCTGGACCCTTCTCTAAATGCATGAGAAGGGTTAAAATACTACTTCCTAATTCTAATAATAGTGTTTTTACAAAATTTTAGGATACAGTTTTCAAATGACCGTCCTTTTTCTAATCTAAATAAAAAGAAACAACAAACTTCTAAAAATAAGCTACTTCTGAATTTGGTCCTTAAAACTGCAAGTGTTTATCATGGACTTGAGAAGAGTCGGTTGGTCGACTTCTGCGTTGAGCTGGGCTGCGAAAACATAATCTATGAGAGCTGGCACTACTTTCTCGACTGAGTTTATGATGCATTTCACAGTCATCCATTGACTATGTGGCTTGACTAAGTATGCCCAGTAACACTCCCAATTTAACCTGTTCAATGCCTGGATCGCTTTTCCCTTTTCCCGCACCTTCTGCTTCCATTCTGCCTCTAGTCGTGACTTATTTGGTAGGTACCTCGGGGTGGTTTCTTCGATTAAGTTGGCTCTGTGTAAATTCTGATTTACACAGTCGATAAGAATGCTTGCCTGCGTTGCCGCTGTCTCCGCTGCCTGTTTTGCCTGCCTGATTTGATCGTCCCATTTGTTAAAGAGCAATTCCTTATGACTCTCATTTATTCTGGGTGCATTTGCTCTTTTCCTTTCCTCTCCATCCTGCCAAGCTAAGTATTCTATCACTCGTCTGTCAATCTGGTCATAGTCACTTCGCAAGTTCGCCACTTGATTGGTGAGTTTATCGCTCAGCTCGCAATAGTGACCCCACTGCAATATCTTATGTCCCAACTCTTCCTATTGCTGCAGAAGTTGCTCATTTAAGCCAGCAGATTCTGAAACAAATTCGGCAAGCTTAGGCTCGTCCTTATGTATTTCTTGCAAAGCTTGCAACTGCTTTCCTTTTTCGTCTAGGCTTCTTTGATAGCTTATCTGCATCTGCTGGAAGTCTTCTTGTAACTTCTTGAGTTGTTTGGACGCTTCAATACTAGCATTGGCTTGTTGTAGCTGTTGTTGTAGTAGTTATATTTGGTTTTCTTGTTCCCTCAACAATTGTTGAACTTCCGATGCCTTTTCGATAGTCGCAGAAGCGTATGCTCCTGCGATCTGAGACAACTTCGTGAGATTTTCTGTCGGGTTGTTGTTGGGGTCTTTCCATAAGACGTCTAAATATTCAGCATCCTGTGATAGTGTATTCTATAGCTTTCTCTTCTTTCTTTGTCTCCTCACAACTGCTTTATGTTGGGGACTATAGAATACATCCAGTAGGGGAATTTCCTCTACACTAAGTAGAAGCTCAGAAGGTGGAGCGATATGACTGTGCTCCGTTTCTGTGACACTACTAACTATGGTCAAAACCATTTCTTGCGTTACATGTGTATTGTTCACAGGTGTCCTTGGGGCTTTCCCTTCAAGGCTGATTAGCTCATTGAAGTATTCCCATTCTTTGTCTAACTCTGTTGTGATGAGTGGCGCTTTAATGACGGGAGGAGGGACATCTCTTAGCGGGGAGGCGATAACTTGCTGTTGCGACATTGCACTTGACTGAGTTGTATCTTTAGCTGTTTCTTCGATTTTTCCTTGGTCGCTTCCAGACTTTTTAGAACATTCAGGCATTCCTTGGGCAGTGTCAGATTTGGGTTTGGAAGTACTAGAGTTTCTACTGAGGCTGACACTGGGCGTCGGTTCTCTGGCGGGCAGTCGCAACTTCTCTAGAGGAACACTGGCTAGCCTTCTTTCCCTGTATAACATGAATCTTTGGAGGTCATCTAGAGACAACCTCGACCGAGCTTCTTGCAAAACTTCCTAGAGTGAGCTTTTACCGTGAAACAAATAATCAAACAAATCTTTCTTTCCGATGAATACTTTTATTTTGACGCTTGTAGTGAAATCATGGGCAACATTATTTAGGTCAAAAGGCCGAGCTGGGAATTTAAATAACTGTAGAGACGTCACATTCTCCACTTCGGCGAAAGCATGTCCTACATCGAACAATGAGGAGGCCCCACAAGCTACAGGAAACTAAGGCCATATGGCCTTCTTCTTGTCTTTTAGTTCTTTGGTCAGGCCGCCTTCTGAGCAGGTCTGATAGGCAATTTCCCGAGCCAAAAGTTTGTCGGGGACATATAGAGGTAGGACATGTGGAGGTACAATGCTCCCAAACACTCTAATATAAGTGAACCATTCTTCCCCGAACCATCTTGCGATGGGGATGATGTCTATTTGCGCTTCGGGTGAGCACCTCGGGGGTTCTCCATCATACATCATCCTATATAGGGGTAAGATAAGTCCGTGGAAAATCTGATAGAGGTGAGGGGCGAACTGGGAATCCCATAATACTTTATGATAAACATGAATAGGTGACGGGTCCTGGGTAGTCCATTTCCAACCCATAGTGGGGAATTTAGATACATAGC
>APFE030890853.1:0-11208 GCA_000404065.3 Pinus taeda | reverse complement strand
GAGGATAGACCCTTTGAGACAAGGATCTTTTAGACCGGTAATTCATAACAGCAGTGTATAGATTATCAGAAAATATCTTGGCCCAATCCACGATATCGACGTTTTTGGCAGCGTCTATGAGTGGTAGCCATTCAGACGAAAATTTATTGATGTCTGGCATCCCAAACAGCCTGCAAATCATGGCCGCAGTAAAACAATACGGAGAGGTGAGGGAACCAGTGCTGTACATACCGTTTTTGTCCTTTTTTAGCGGCTCCTCTCTTCTGGTCCATTCTTTAGTGGTCTCTGCGAGGTTTGGGTTCTCTGCTGCAAATTTCTTGACAAATTGTGCATTGTAGGTCGTCTGAGGCTCAAGAAGATGATACATAAGCATTAAGTCTTGCGCGGCGAATGATCCTATGAGCCCATGTCCCTGAAACTTGAATTGTCTGCCTTGTAACTCTGCATTGTCAAGTATCCACTTGATCATATCTGTATACGGTAAAATTTTGGGTCTAGCTGCTATTCGGTGAAGAAATGAACATGCCAGCTCCTCTAAGGATGCCTCGAAAGAGTTTTGTGAGCCCGTGGTGCTATCAACCTTCATTACTTTAGGATTTTCTTCCTCCAGCAGCCTATACATGCCTTCCCATGTCGAAATTCCTGCGTCCCTGTTGCAGGCAGTGTCTGTATACAAAGGCGCCATCTCCTTCGTCTTTTCCTTCATCTCGGAGCCTTGGGCTTTATGTTTATTTCCCATTTGCTCCTGTGTTCGGCTTTGAATCTTCTTAACTCTTCGTTCCTGCAGATTACGAGCAAAGTGGAAATGACTGATTGAGAAAGGTGATGGGAGAGTTTTAAATGCAACAGATATATCAAATGTGCCACTTTACGTGAAATAATTCTTTACAAAATCACGCGTCTTCATTTCATTTAATAACTGACAACTAATCCATTTACTATCATTAAAAGCGCATGATCTGGGGTCAGATTATGGTAAGTGGCTTTTCTTTGAATGGCGCGCCCGAAGGATTCGTGATTAAATGATTCATGGTTTTGCTTACGTAACATCGAAGATCGTTGCCATCGCAATCCGCCAATCCGCAAATGGGCAAGATCGTAGATTGCACCATCGCGGCGATCAACAACATCGCAGGTCGCAGAAGTTTAATGTGTCAAGTATGCCAGTTTATTTCTGCGATATGCGTTCTGCGATCGGTGTTATCGCAGATGGGCAGATCTGAGGTTTTTTCCTTTATAGCATTACTTTACTGCGATGCGATGTTATTGCTTAACACGGGGGTCTTTCGGCATACCAATATTATAAGGGATGAAGGCATTTCCTTATCCTTTTGTAATTGCATTTTTTATAGACCTTTACTTATCGTTAGACTAAGTTCAAAAATATTCGAAGCACCTTCTAAAGTTACGAGGTAACCTTATTTGAAGAAAGGAAAACTTGATTTTTCTCAAAATTAAACTAAGGGTCCCCATTCATTTAGTATTTTGGACAAACACTTAAATGAAAAAGGGGGGGTGTTGCTGGCCACAACAAATAGGCATTAAGAATTTTTGTAATGTTTTTCCTTGTAAAATTTCTGATATGCCAATATGTTGAGGGGCACTAATCCTTAACATTGCGTGACTATAGGCTTAATCATGGGCTATAGTACATATCAGGATATCGAGAAACCTTGTGAACTCCATGATTTTGAAAAACCCAAATATGTCAAGGTTCTGATGGACGGGCCTACAATTTTTAGAAATATGTTTTTCCATTAACTGATGGAGGAGGTCAAAATACATTGAATAATCAAGACTTTTACATTATAATGAGATTTTAACTTTTTAGCCTCGTTTTTTGAAATTTTGGGTTTTCCTTTTGAATTTTTAGGTTTGTCGACTTTTGAGGTTTGCCTCTAAATTTGTAGGTTTACCAAATTTTGAGGTTTCATTTAAATTTGAGGTTTCAGCCTCATGCCCAGGATTTGGCTCAGTTTAGAGGTTGGCCCATTCTATTAAGAATTATGAGGTTATTTTAATGATTTCTATCGTTTCTTCATTTTGTGCTTTAACCAAAAAGTTTTTCACCTTTTCTTCCTTCCATGAGAAAGCAAGATCTCACCTTAGATTACAACAAGGGTATCCCCCTTTGATTTGACATCAATGACAACCTTTTCAACATTAACACCCTCTTATCCTCATATTTGAGCAAGGGCTCAGAATTGTTTCCCCTTAAGAAGTTGTTGTAACTAAAAGAGAGATAAAATCATGTATAACCACAAATGAAATAATAATTTAAAATGAAAAATATGGCTAGGATAAAATTGAATTGCATGGAAAAAGCCTATCTTGAGCTCTACACTACTCATTATCCATCACTCTATTCCTGGCATATCATGATCTATCTAAATAAAATGAACTTACGAATGTACCAACCCTTACGAGCAATAAATTGATACATATTTAAGGGGTGTTGGAGAGCATCAAGCAAGCTAATTACCAAAGATGTGCAAGAAAGAAAAGGAAAATAATTAAAGTAAAAGTGGTGAAACTAGGACAATGAAAGGGGTAACTTAGGCCCCCAAAATTCCTCCCTCATCAAACCATTACACTCGTAATGTTGGACCCCACTCACTTAGTAACATGATTATGACATCTTCCTTGTAATCTTTCCCATTCCTGGCCCATCATTATCAGATGCACCTATGGATTAATGTGCCTTCCTAGGAAATGTCCTTCCCCTTTGAAGCACCCAATAGCAATAATTGGATTCCCATCCCAAACATAAGTGGGATAAATTCTTAGCCAATCATTGTGTAGAATGGCATTTTAAGGAAATTCTTGTGTGAAATATTTTGGTTCTCTTTGCATTAAATATGGTCCACTATGTTACTTTTATGGTTTCTTTACCTAATGATGTTGATATTACTTCATCTTTATGGAATTTCTTAGCTGCTTTGTCTCAGATGCATTGGATATCCCTTGAGGTATGGCTTGACACTTTGAAGAAGATTTATATCCAGCATGAGAGCACTTATGCCATTACACACACAACATTGTCCACACAGAGATGAGAATTAGGCCTTGAGGAGCACTCATATTGATGCATGACTCCCCATATGACCTCTAAATGATAAAATACTAAGCTAACAAGTCAATGGTTATTAGGATTAATGATGTACCCAAAAGATCCCAAGACACCCCCAAGCTAACCTTGCACCTTTTTTATGGGTGTTTCCTTGTTCCAAATATTATATGCAAATGACGATGACTTGAGGCACTTTTGATGGTTGTTACACCTTCTACAGATGATGAGGGTATGCCCCAGGTTTGCAACATCACCCATGTAAACCCTAGGATGATAATGCATGGCTTCTTGATGATGATGTCTTTGACGAGAAATTATGGCTTGGAGATTCATCCTTTCACATTATTGAGATGCCTTGGAGTGAGGAGCACTCTTTGAACCTTCTTGGAAACTTTCTTGATGGAGATGCTCACTCTATGAGGATGATTTCATGTTTGGGAGCTTCTTTTCCCACACATGTGGAGAAAAGGGAGTCATTTATTATGTTTTATCATTATGTAAAGCTATCTTTAGGTTAGCCTGTGACCTATTAGCCATTTTGAATGCTTAAAGTAATTTTTTTGTGGATTTTTTTGTAAATTAAGATAAAGTTGACTTAGTTTGCCTCATAGAAATAGAGCGAGGTTGAATTGTCTTGGATCATTTTCATACACACTCATTTCTTTCTCTTGCAAAGAGTGTGCACTAGTTCTCTCTCTTTCACTTGGACACGATGGAAAAGTAGGGTAGTGAACTATCTTGGAGAGGATAAATTTTGGATGGAGAGACTTTCTATGGATTAATGAAGTGATGCTCTCTTGAATAATGTAAGTTCGATATTATTTTTCTTCCATTTTGCATGAATTTCTAAAATTAAGGTTTATTTTGTACCACATTAAAAATTGTAATATCATTTATGAACTCTTGTTGCTTATTGTTGGGTGTAGTATATGGTGGATTAATGGACCAACATTTAATGTCAATCTAGGTTTTGTGGACTTTGAGGCACAACACAAGAAATCCCAGGGAAAGACTTCCACTACGTGCAAAACAAAACACTAGTTTGTCTAGAAACATGCTTACATCTTGAGTTCCTCACCCTGCTCTAATCCTGCACCCAGAAACATTCATTAGAAGCAAATCCTTGACTATTGCACACACCAATCTTGCAATTCACCAGAGCTTGAAAGTAAACCTTGATTATTAGCAATAAAAGAGAAAAACTTTAATCACTGACAATCAAAGAACAAAACCTAGTTGTTGATCAATCTCAACAACAAACCCTAATTATTGATAATTGAAAAGTAAACCCAACTATTGGAAATTGGAGAACAAATCCTAGCCAATGGAAATGAAAGAGAAAACCCTAACTATGAAAAATGCAACCCTAGCTATGGGAATTTCAAGAATAAACCCTAGCTAATGAGCACACCCTAGTTGGACTCTAGCTCCTTGAGAACCATAAAAAAAGACTAACAATAGTAACCAAATCTACTGAAAATTTTCACTTGGCCAACTACTTTTCTATGTTAATGATAAAGAAAAGTGATTAAATCTACTCCAATAGAGGTGCTATTGTGTCATTAAAAATAACATATTTTTCCAAAACCTGCATTCAAACTTCAACTCACCCAGTCAACTATGAATTCTGAAAATAAATCATAAGAAATAAAATTCGTTATAACCATGAAAGAAAAAATCCACTTAGAAAAGTTACAAGTTTAAATGATCATTTTCACAAATCAATACTAAACTAGAATTAGTCAACTATGAATTCTGAAAATAAATTATGAGAAAGAAAATGCTTTATAACCATGAAAGAAACAATCCACTTAGAAAATTTACAAATTAAAAATATCATTTTCACAAATCAATCCTAAACTAGAATTTTGGTGCTTATACAAAGGCCTGTATACATCCATTAAACCATAAACAATTGAAATATGGCAAAGGTTATTTCTAGGACAACATGCAACACCAGTTTAATTGAAGGAAGCACATGCAACAACACATTTTTTCGACCTCAAGAATTCATGATACATATATTTATCAATTTCGTGTGTAGGGCATGCATTCTAGGGTTGCATTCTTCTTTGAATCACCTTTTATATGCCCATTATTTGTTGGATCAAATCAACATAAGAGATAGGGAAATTTAAACTATAGCTATATGACAAATTCACAACATCCAATAGGCTTTGTCCCAATGCAGCTACAGATAAATAGGAGACCTCATCAGAATTCAATTTGGCACTTTGAATTTTCCAAAGATCGGATTCGTATAAATAAAAATTGCATGAAATGGTATTTTAGATTCAAAATCCTAATGTTTTATGAAAAGATCAACGTAATGCAAATGTGAATCTTGTGGGCCAATACGTATTCTGCCAATATAAATATACCAAGAAATAATATGGCAAACGAAATGCAAGTTATGTTATGATTATGGTAAACAGGATGCAACACATGTTCCCAACAACAAAGTCCAGATCACCATATAATTCATGTTATAAATCAACTAACAAAAGCTTGTAATTATGATATATATCTTTGTTTAATAAAAAAACATTCCAGACTTTACCCACAGATTGAGACCTAGGAAATAAACTTATCTTAGTGTGCAAAGGAGAAACTTGTTATGACAACGGCTCACAACAGTTTTATTGTCATCTTTCCAAGCATAAAT
The DNA here is from genome assembly GCA_000404065.3 of Pinus taeda. Taxonomy (NCBI): domain Eukaryota; kingdom Viridiplantae; phylum Streptophyta; class Pinopsida; order Pinales; family Pinaceae; genus Pinus; species Pinus taeda. The sequence continues at coordinate 5,473 of APFE030890853.1, read as the reverse complement.
AATTATGACAGAGAAATGGCATGCCGAAATTTCTATTTCTGTGGACACACTAATATTTTTGCAGTAGTCTATAACGCGACTTTTTGAAAGCCTTTCCGGCAGATTTTTCCGGTCAAAATCCGGCAGCAATTCATTGGAATCCCAGGTTTGATAGCTAGTTTCTGCACAATCAATGGCTCCCAGGGGTTTTCCAGGGCCCTGAATCCAAATATGCAGTGAAAAAACCATTTTAACTGCTAAAAATCAAGATTTAACCTCATTTCTTCCGCCGGATTCCGTCACCGGAATCTCCAAAAAGTCGCATTATAGACAACTCCAATATTTTTCAGATCTGGAAGTAATCACGCAAATTAGCACATCCAAAATTAAATATTTAAACGCAGTAAGCATATCCACAACCTAAGCTACCAAATAAACACAAAGGAGGCCAACAAGTTGGATTGGGGCCCTACCAACCAGTCCGTGCCTTCTATTGAAGATTAACTCACAAAATTCTTAAGTGCATAAACAGTGAAGCATAAAACTTGGCAAAGCATAAAACTTGGCAGAGTCCTTGTAGTAAAGAACATATTTAGTTTTTTCACATTGTAGAGCAGGAGCACATAGTCCAACGCCCAGAAGGGGGGCTGCCTGTGAATCTAAACTAACGACATCACTAAAATAATAAACCAATAACATTACTAAAATAATATTTCTTGACCCTTTTGCACAGGGCCATCGTTCAATTTATATAGAATTGTTTTAGCAACTTACTACTCTTTTCTCGGTTGTAGCTAGCAGAGGGCAGGTATGCCTTTCATTATCAAACTAATTTTGAGATGGCCTTCAACAATTGTTCGTGCTACCAACAAACATTGTCTTCGTGGCAAACTTTGCATGGTAAAATTATTCACACGTACTCTGTTCCGGTGCAGGATTTTTATGGAGTGTAGGAAATCAGATGCTTGGTGCAAGAATGCGAGTGCATGATCAAAGCCAGCTGCCATGCACTTAGCAATCACGGTTGGCACGAAAACAAAGTTAAAAAAAAAAATGGGCTGAGGGGAGGAGCAAGTTCCCTTTAGAATCTATATATAATCTAGAGTCACAATATTCACATTATTTTTACATTATGTACATGTGCGGGATACACTGAATAGGCTATACATAAGCGGAATAGACTGAATAGGCTGCCGGGCAGCGTGAATAAGCAACAGGGATTGAACACGGGTGGGGGGTGCGGAGCTATGCACCCAAGCACAAAGGAAAACCAAGTTATAGACCTGCATACACCCAAATCATCATTAATAATGATTTTAATGTTAAATATGGTTGAAGCAAGGGAAATGTGCTAAATTGTGAACATTTACCTTATCATACCCAAGAATGGACAAAATAATGATGGTAACCATAAATGCTAACAAAGCTATGAGGGATCAGGCCTGACATCCCCCCATGCCAATCATCTTGCATATCTTCATGCAAGCAAATCAACTGTTGTATTGTCGCTCCCTTGCAAAAAAAACAAGATTAAAACATTTATAGGTGACCTTGCATTTACAATAATGTTCATCCAACTCTTTGTAGCCAAAAATTCCTCTGTTGGCTGTTTTGATAGAAAAATGCATGCTGGCTTGTTTTTGTGTTGGATTCTTTATTCATTAAGATTTGATCCAAAAGAAGATTGGATGCTGAGGATGCCATAGGAATGCTAACAATGTTGTTATTGCAAGAATAATGTTATCATTAATTGAAATAGCCAGGCATCAAAATTTCCAAAAGGCATCTCAAGAGCAACCCTAATTAGTGGTTCTTCACCTCAATATCCTCATTACAAATAAAAGTGACATAATTTCAAAGCCATGGAATTAAATATAGATGGAAACATGGAAAAAGAAAGATAACAAAATGAGTCATTCCGAAGGTGACCATCTTACCATTATCCAAGCATATAGTTGAAGCTTCTCTTGTTCACGCAAAGTGAATCACCTACACTAACGGTCCCACGTCCATGAAAGCCTTCTTATTTATGAAAGATAGAACTCCAAAGCACATTACTGGAAGGATCTTAAATCCATTCTCAAAGAGATATGATAATGAGTTTAGGGAAAGACAAAGACGACCAAGTAAATCATAGTGTAAGATAAAATTTAATACCATAGGCATGGACACTACTTCCAACAGACATCAATAGCATCGACAGGGATGCCTTTTAACCCAATGATATGACTGTCCCATCTATTCAATATGGATTTAGAGTCATTTAAAAGCATTTACATTAGTTTAGAAATCCGTTGTTGTCCTAGCTTGGTAACCAGCTAACGACAATTCCATTCACAAGAACTAATAAAATGAACAAGCTAGCTCGTGATGAGACCTCTTGTCTTCCAACGTTTCAACTGAAAGTCATTACCTTGGATTGGTGACCAGTAGCAGTAATGTCATTCTTTAGGACCCATGATCATGGTAGGTCGACTCATAAGTCGACTCATAATTAACCTTTAAAGTGTTACTTAATAGGTGTGGAGGCAAATCTGCACCTTAAGAGCAAGGGATGACGCAAAAAGTTTTTAATAACTAATCTTTACTAGTTGATCTTAATACCCTAAAGACTCATTTTAAAGAAAACATATCATATAATGATTGAAATATTCCTTGAGTTAATCATGTTAAGGTTCTCATGAGAGCCCATCATGGTTTTAAAGGAATGATCCACTATAGGAGGTTTTTCATCAATACATTCGAAGAGAAACCTGGAAATATTTCTTGGATAACAACTTGATCAAGTGACTAGTCTAGGCTAAGGGTTTTGGGATTATAAATAGAAAGTATTAAGCATAACAATGACAAATCCCCCTAACTGACTCAATGGATGACCAATGAAAAGGAACAAACCAATCAATTATAGTTACTTTACAAAACAATGAGGCATTAGTGAATGTTTCTTGACAAGACTTACCACAAGAGTGCATAATAATGGAAGTTTCAATAGTTGTGTCTTAGTTAATTATAGTTTCAAGAGTGTTGTTGTAACTATTTTATTTCAGATGGCATCTTTATTTATTTATTCTATACCTTTCTACCCTAATTTAAAGAAAGGAATATCTCCTTCAAGTGTAGGAGTACTTCAACAATGTAACCATGTGCATAGCAAAATAATGAACATATACTCGGGTTTAAAATGAAAACTTTAACACATACTTGAGTATGAGAAACAAAACGCTTTATAAAATATTGTATCAAAGAGATGTCGAATAATGAGGGAATAAGGTGTGTTGACGATTTTTTGAAACCATGCTTCAATGGGATCCACATATTTATGATTCTCCATCTCATACAACTCATATTTATGATTCTCCAATTTTATTTTACATTATTTTGTTACCTTGATTTATAAATCCTTATTTACCCATCCCAATCAATATGGGCTAGGATAATCTTGAACCTCTAAAGCCGGTTACTACCGTGATGACAAATACTCCCCCTTGAATAAATGCAAGGAACCCAAATTCTTTCAAATTGATGTTACTGATCACATCTCATCTTACAAATCCCCACCCCTTGAGGGACCGAAGGACAAAGTTGAGGAAACACAACAGGACAATGAACTCCCAACTATGCCAGAGGAACCAATTATCTTGCTATGTGCTTTGGCGGGAATTTCTGCGCCCCAAACTCTCAAAATCAGAGGCTTTATTAAACATCGCCCTATAGTATTATTGATTGATAGTGGTAGAACTCATAACTTTATCCATTAGCGAGTCGTCGAAGCTGTTCATTGTTTTGTCAGAGCAATCTCTAATTTCTAGGTCTAGATTGCTGATGGGGGGACAATGAAATGTGAAGGCCGCTCCGAAAATATCAAACTTTGGATGGGAGACTACCACCTAAAGACCCACATGTTTTCGATTAACATGGGTGGTTGTGACATTGTCTCGGGTGTTGAATGGATTCACACACTAGGCCCAATCACCATGGATTTCCAGGAGTTATATATGAGCTTTAAGCAGAATGACCACATGCATACCCTCTGTGGACTCCAGCCAAGTGCTCCTTCTATCATCAACTCACATCGCATGTAAAAGTTATTGAAAAAGGGCCATCATGGAGTTATCACCTAGTTTAATGCCATCCAGGCCATAGAACCCGCTACTTTTCATATTCATCCTGAGATGCAACAAGTCTTAAATCGCCACTAGCAGGTATTTGACAAACCTAAAGTGCTTCCACCCTCTAGAGGGGAACATGAGCATAGCATCACTTTGATCCTAGGGGCACAGCCACCGAATGTGCACCCATATCGATATCCTTTCGCCCAAAAGAATGAAATTGAAAAAATTATCAAGGAAATACTTAAAGCTAGTGTTATTTGTCTTAGCATCAGTCCTTATTCATCACTAGTGGTCATGGTGCTTAAGAAAGATGGGGAATGGCACATGTGTCCAGAATTCAGGGCCCTTAACAAGCTCACTGTCAAATACAAATTCCCTATCCCAGTTGTTGATGATTTGTTTGATGAACTACATGGTGCTCAATTCTTTACTAAGCTAGATCTTCACTCTGGCTATCACCAAATACGCATGAAAGAAGTAGACATTCCCAAGGCTTCTTTCCGAACTCATGAAGGCCATTATGAATTCTTGGTCATGTCATTTGGTATCTGTAATGCCCCATCCACTTTTCAAAGCCTCATGAATCACCTGCTAAAACCATATCTCCGAAAATTTGTCCTTGTTTTCTTTGATGACATTCTCATCTACAGCCTAACCTGGGAAAAACATCTTCAGTATGTAGACCTGCTCTTGTAACTGCTTCGGAATCATAAATTATTTGTCAAAATGTCCAAGTGCTCTTTTGGCATGGAAGAAGTTGAGTATTTGGGCCACATTGTGGGTCGTGAAGGTGTCCGGGTGGATCCCAAAAAGATAAGGCAATGCAAGAATAGCCCCAACCAAAAACCTTGAAGAGTTTGAGGGGATTCTTGGGTCTCACTGACTACTATAACAAATTTGTTCGCAATTATGGTTGCATTGCTAGACCCCTCACTAAACTTCTCAAGAAAAATTCATTCCTCTGGACTGATGCAGCCAACAAGATTTTATGGCTCTCAAATAGGCCATGTGTTCCACTCCCATGTTGGCACTACCCGAATTCACCAAATCTTTTGTGAATGAATGCGATGCTTCAGGTATTGGTATTGATGTTGTCTTAATGCAAGAAGGTCAACCCTTTGTTTTCACCAGCCAACAACTAAGTGTGAAACATCTGGGACAATCTACCTTTGAGAAGGAGATGATGGCCATCTTACATGCAGTAGATACCTGGTGACCATACTTATTGGGGTGGCATTTCCAAATCCATATAGACCATCACAACCTAAAATATTTTTTGGAGCAACGTTTATCCTTGCCTCGACAAAATAAATGGCTGGCCAAAATGTTGGGATATTATTATGAGATAATTTACAAGAAAGGGCGTGACAATGTAGTAGTGG